>JAMKQA010122402.1:0-11493 GCA_024699735.1 Posidonia australis | reverse complement strand
ATTTACAGTTAACCAAGGTTTGATAAAATGCAATAGTCAATGATAAAGTCATCATAGAATTACTTGGTGAGGTGTGTATATAAGGATAAGATACAATTATTCAATCTAAGTCTAGTGATTGCAAGATAATATAAATTTTGAACTTGAATTCACTTGATTGCATTTAAGCCCAGTACCTCTTAGGAGCAGCGGAGCACGGAGCACTGTGCACGGAGCAGCGGAGCACAGAGCACTACGCACGGAAGTAGGAGTAGCGGAGCACGGAGCACTGCGCACGGAGTAGTGGAGCACGGAGCACAGCGCACGGAAGTAAGAGCAGCGGAGCACGGAGCACTATGCACGGAAGCAGGAGCAGCGGAGCACGGTGTAGCGGAACACGGAGCACTATGAACGGAAGCAGCGGAAGGAAGAGGCTGCGTCGAGCGTACGAGAAGCAGGAGGAAGAGGAGGAGGTGGAGCACCGAGCACGGAGCAGCGGAGCACTACTCACGGAAGCAGGAGCAGCGGAGCACTACTCACGGAAGCAGGAGCAGCGGAGCACAGAGCACTGCGCACGGAAGCAGGAGCAGCGGAGCACGGAGCATTGTGAACGGATGCACGGAGCAGCGAAGCATGGAGCACTGCGCACAGAAGCAGCGGAAGGAAGAGGCTGCGTCGAGCGTACGAGCAGCGGAAGGAAGAGGAGGAGGCGGATGGGTATTAGGGTAAGAACGGAAGGAAATCGACTCGCGTCGGTATTTTAGATCTGATTTAGCGAGGACAGCTAGCGAGGACATTGCGAGAAATAGTCCTCGCTATTTCCTCGCCAAATTATTGCGACAGCATATCCTCACTAATTCCTCGCTATATGTCCTCGTTATATGTTAGCGAGGACTTGTCCTCGCTAAGTCCTCGCTAGTTGTCCTCGCAAAATGTCGATTTTCTTGTAGTGCCAGTCCTTCAAACTCTCGTCTATTCTCTGTAGCAATTAGTTCAACAATTCATTGGCCTTTTCGCCTGAGAGGTGCTCCTTTCTCGTACCCCCACCTCTGACACAGATTATCGACCATTAGGAAAAGATTGCCAAAAGCGGCCAAATGGCTGGCATGCTCGAGAATTGGAATGAAATTGACCAGCTCAACGTAGTCGACACGGTATAGCACATCAGAACACTTAGGGTCAAAATGGACAGTTTGGAGCGATACTGAAGAGACTACCTCAACCTTCTCCTTTTCAAGGTTTTCTGCCATCACAACGACAATGTCGTTGTTCCAGCTAAACTTAATCATTTGGTGAAGGGTTGAGGCGATAACCTGATGCTTGTTGAGCCAAGGGCGCCCAAGCAGAAGATTGAACGATGGCTCGAGGTCGACAACATAAAACTCAACCACAAAATGGGTAGGACCAATGATTAAGGGAATGATCAAAATCCCTTGAGCATCATGGTGCGTGTTATCGAACGCCGTCATTCCTTTCATGGCTGGAGTAATGTCCTTGGATTTAAAGCCGACCTGGCTTGTAGATCGCAAAGGGCAGACATTTAAACCAGCGCCATTATCCGCCAATGTAAGTGGAATGTAGAAATTTTGGTATTGCACCATGATGAAGAGGGGTTGGTTATGATTAGTCCCTGTTGAGGGTAGTGCTGAGCTAGAGAATGAAATCACCTACGGTGCGACTATCATCCCTACCATGCTTTCCAAGGCTGATGGTTGTATTGTTGGGGAAACATGAGCGGCCTGCAAAACTTGAAGAAATGCCTCTCGATGTTCAACTGACGTATGGATTAGGTCCTAGATGGAGATATCTGCTTTGACTTTCTTTAATTGGGCTGTGATGCCAGCTACAGGCGGGTCAGTCTTGGTAGTGGTGGGGTTAACTCTTGGGATTGTCTCTTCAGCGATCTGATTGGGAATCTTGCTTTTTGGTTGGAAAGATGAAGTGGTGGGTTGGCTAGGCTTGTTTGCTAGAATTAAGGCCTTGTATACCCGTCCTAACCGTGTTACCTCCGCACACATTTCTGTGGTATAATTGTAAGGCTTGTAGTGAGTATCCTGTGTCAAGTTAATGACCAGAGGAGCACAAGCCTTCAATTCAACTAGGACCAAAGCTGGTGGAGTAGGTATTGGCGTTTGGTGGGCCAGGTCATGCTTTGGTTTTGCTAGCACACTGATTGTTGATGGGGTGGATTGCATAGTAGGTTTTGCAGTTGTGCGCCTCGGTCTGGCAGTCAGTTGGATCATATAGATTGCTGAACTGGAAGCTTCAGTGAAAGATTGACTAAGCTAATAAGGGAACGGATCTTAGACATCGTGGATGAGAAGAGAGATCAAAAGGTGCAACCTCATTAGGAAAAAGAAAATGAATTCCTGAAGTTCTGGGTGCATGCTCTAGCAAGGGCCAATTGACTATGTTGCTATGTGTAGATGTAGAGGAGTGAGGTGTCTATGTAGCAAGCGCGGACTCTACCTCCTGTGTGTTAATGATGATGACCTTCTGGTCAATCAAATCCTAAATTGCTCCTCAGAGTATGAAGCAATTATCCATAGAGTGCCTTGTGGCTCTATGGTAACTGCAGTATAAATCTGCTTTAAACCACCGCAGAAGTGGGTTCGGTGGTTGGCGAATTTGTGGAAGCCTAAGGAGTGATGCTACCTTAATAAACATGACACTCAGTGGCTCGACTAGAGGAGTGTAATCCCTCTCGGGTCGTGGGAGTCGTCTTGATCATAGGTAGTGCCCATGCCTTGTCGGTGTAGGCTGGTAGACTGGCTCAGCGATGGTGGTGATCCGTGATGTGCGTGGTGCCCTAGGTGTAGGAGTGTAGACTACGTGACTCTATGCTAGCGAGCTCACCACGCTAACGGGCATAACGGGAGCTCCAACATACGCCACAGCATTCTTGGCAGTATCCTTCTTCCGTGCATAACTAGTGTTGGATCCATTGTTGCCGCCATTGTTATTGTTGTTTCCACCTGAAGCCATGGTCTACCTGGCAAATGCTGCTAATGTAGGAAAGCTTCCGCTATTCAATGAGCTCTTGACATGAGTGCCAGCTTTAATCAGCGATGCAAAGGTAGAAATAGGCTGGATGCTTAGTAGAGCCCCTGTGGCTAGCTGTGCTCCTCAAATTATTATCTCAAAGCTGTGAAGCGAGGGCTCGCCAGCACCCGACGTACTTCGCAAATGGTTCGTGGGGCTTCTGCCTTGTGGCGACTAGGTCCTCGCACTTTCGGACCATATCGAGATTTAAAGAATACTGCTCCAGAAAAGCCTAGCTGAGATCATTCCAGGTCTTTATAGTGGTCATATCCAAAGATGTGAACCATTTCAATGCCAGACCTGTAAGGCTTTTCTGGAAGAGGCGAATATGAAGTCTCTTGTTAGCCTATAACTGAGCGAGATTGTCGTAGTATGCCTTAAGGTGTGAGATTGGGCAGCCCTTCCCATTATACTTTTCTAGTTCTAAGATATGGAAGTTTCGAGGGAGTATAGCTTCTTGGAAGTAGCAGACATATCGGAAAATATAAGACTGGCGATCCCCACCCTGCACTCGTCGTAACACTTTCTCTAGGTCATTCATCCTAGTAAGAAGTGTATTTGGGGTTGCTGCTGACATTGATTACACAGCTAGGGTGGGTCTCGCGTACGCTACATCCATAGCACCCATGTGCTTCTCTAGATCTATCATCTTGCCACCTGGTGCCGTGGCGTGATGACCAGTGTACCGCGCATGTGTACTATTTGTGGTGGAGTGGATGTTGAAGCCTGTATCTGATGCAAGGGTACAGGAATGATGTTATGCTATGCTGGGTGTGGTGTTGTATGTGGGAGTAACAACTGTTGAATCGATATAGTCGAATTTACAAGCTGTTGTACCCCTGTCAGCCTAAAAGGCGGACCAACAACAGATGGCAGCATATGCTGTGCATGCCAAGACAATGATACTAATGGCAGGGTAGAAGCACCTGTCATCAAGACAACGAGAAGCTGTGGTGACATTTGCGGTGGTGGTGTGACTAGTGCAGCATGGAATGCTTGGGTAGGTGAAGCGAGGTCCTTAGGAATAGGACAAACAAGGCAATCAAAGTAGGATCCAGAGAAAAGGCCATGCTTTTGCAGCTTCTATGCAAGGGCCAGAAGTTGCTGAGATTGCACGTTTTGGAACCATCAGTAGTAGTACTGAGGGCCAGAAGAGCAAGCGGAGGAGATGTCATAAGGGGCTGGAGGTTCAAGGATGTTGTGGGTTGAATTCCTACAGAATAAGCAATCACAGCCAACTGTGTGTCAAGTGGAGTAGAATCAACTGAAGGACAGGACATCATCAGATCAGATGCCCAAGTAGTGGTCATGGTAACTGCCTCGGTCATGGGCTCCAAACCAATAAGGGTCTGCCAGTGTCCCGAAACCGAAGGACAGGGAACTCTATGTGCCTGAAAGTGGCTATCATGGAGTGCAGGTGGAGTAACTGATGTCAAAGTAAAAGAAGAAGGAGGGGTGGAAAAAGGAATCCCCTCTAGAGCAACCGGTGCAAAGGTCTCAAGCGCTCGTTGGGTCATAACGAACCACAAATGGGTAAGGATGGGACTGCGATTGCAAACTAAAGGACGACACCTACGAGGAGCTATCGTCGGAAGTGACGAATAGCTCAAGGAAAGATGGTCGAGAATAGTGCCTCAAGATTGAGGTCACTGAAAGGAACTCCCAAGCTCATACCTAGGAACTCGCACACAAGACCCTACACCTGACAAAGGACAAAACCTATGGTGTTAGTGAAGAAGAGAAGACAAAACAACAAAAGAAGCAAGTGAGCTATGCAATCGTTTGTTAGGGTGGCATGAATGGCACATGAATGCTAGTAACATGCTCTCTCTTACCATGCATGTCCCACATGGGGTCGACCATATGGGACACACTCATGGGTTTGGGTTTTGACTCTGGTCAGAAAAATAAAGTTCCTGATCTAAATCCTGGTCGGAGCGTAGGCGGTGAACGGGTGGTGCGTTGGTGGCTTCGTCTCTTGCAGTAGCATGGAGCTGTACGCTCTACTAGCACCGACACAACCCCAGACAAGGGGGGACATACTAGCAACACGCCCTTCGCCAAAGCTATAGAACGGGCCACTAGAATTGTCCTTTGCAAATTGTGGATGGACTCAGAGGAGAAGATGCATGCCCTATATGATCAATCATGCGATATGCTTTTATGTTTTTTACTTGCGTTTTATTAAACTAGGGGGAATTGTGAGCATTTGTCTCTAGTTATGCCTTATTATTTGTTTATTTGAGTTTGCGTGTTTTATTTTAACCAAATAGGGAGGCAAACATGTCTCTATTCTCCTAATTATGGCAAATACAAAAAGGGGAAGAAAACACACAATTATGGCATCCAAACAGTCAATCAATCAAGCAAAAGGCATGAATATGGAATGTGCTAGTGTAATGCTCACAAGGAGTGAAGAAAGGCAAGTATCAACAAAAAGCATGAATTAGGTCATGTACATGTGCGATGGCATGGCAATGGTCTAAAAATGCACAAAAAGGCATGTTCAGTCAAATATGTAGAAGCAAACAGAACATGCAAACAAGCACAAGGTGTACAGACCAAAGACAAGCAAGAAAATTAAAACGAAAGCCAGAATCTTGTTATACTCAGCAGAGTCGCCAGTTCATGTGACCATGCTGGTGGAACCCTATACGGCTCACCAAGGTGCGTGGAAGCACACGAGGAGTCTCAATACAGTCACAGTGAAGATGGTGAATCCGGAGAGGAAAGACTGGGCTCGGAAACACCAAGGAAATATAAGAAAAGGATAAAGAAAGGAGTCGCCACCTAGTTTTTTAATGGAAAGATGAGGAAAACCAAACACAAAGGAAAACCCAAAAGAAATCAACGTGAAGAAAACATATGCATGCTCCGTGCCTAATGGATGCAACACTTGGCCATTGTGGGCCTGAGAAAAGGTAAAGATTCTTGTTACTCATAGGGAGGGGTTAGGCACCTCCATGTGCCCGAGGAACTCGGCCTTTCTAGGTTTCCTACTTGTTAATGGTCCATTGTGCATTTGCTTGTCTACTCTGAATGTTCATGCCTAAGATGACTACGAAAACATGCCAAATCAAAGAGAGGAAAAAGAAATGATAATCCAAGGGACAATGTAGGCATTGCTAATGCCACTTTACTGTACGGCCGTGGGCGATAAGGAAAATCATGAAAATCGAAAATACACAGAAAGCATCACACAAATCAGCGGAAACTTGAAGAAATCCAAGAAAATCAAATTGGAGAAAATAATCCTCATTCGGGTCCATGTTGGCATTGTCAAGCCGATTAATGTACGCCCTCGGGCAATGGAAATTCAAATCAAATCAGAAGCGTGAAAGTCAGAAGAAATCCCGGAAACAATGTGAAAATCAAGTTTGAAATGAGTTGGAAATGTGTGCATGATGTAAGGAAGAATGCATGAGAAAGTATGCATGAAGAAAAAAGCAACAAAATGTACAAAATACATGTGTGTGAAAAAAAAGTAAATTCCAGTGACTTTTGTGCAAAATTACCAAATTCTGAATGAAGGCTGAAATTCGGATGCTAAATCATCAAAAATACATAGGAAAACACATTGTATGTAATTTTGAAGAAATTAGGGGTCAAATGTGCAAAACTGTGCATTTTTGGTCAAATTCAAGATTCCTAGGGTTCAATATGCAATTTTGTTAGTAAAACATGTATTTAGTGCAATTTTGAAAAAAATCAGGGTTAAATGTGCAAGATAATGGACTTAAATTTGAAAACTTGAAATTCAAGGACAGTTCTATAATTTTACCCTAGAAAATATGCATTCAATGTGAAATCAGTGAAGTTCAAGGTTAAAAATGCAAATTTGGACACATTTGAGTAAATACTTAAATTCCTATGGTTTAATTTGCAATTATGCCATAAAATTATGCATTCATAACAAATTTAATAAAGCTCATGGTTTCTTATGTAAATACTGGACTTAAAATGTATGAAAAGTTAGCAGAGGGTTTATGTCAAATTTTAAAGCCTAGAAAACATTAATAAAAATGCACAAGGGTCCCGCTGCAATATTTCAAAACAAACATTATTAAAATGATTTTAAAAACATATGCAAGGACCTAAATGTAAGAAAAGAAAGACCTCAGTCCAATAAAACTATAAACCTATAGTTTTTACAAATGAAACTGTATTTTTTATTTCTTATTTTAAAAAACATGCAACGGCTGCCAGCGACGGAGCCCCGCTGTCAATGACCATTTGAGAAGCCCTACTAGGGCATCTCAATGCCTGATCTGGCATCGGAGCTCCCTGGGAGCAAGAAAAGAGGAAGGGGGAGAGATCTGACGGCTCCAATGAGGTTCTTGACGGTCCAAGTCCACTGTCCACTCCCCTCGCCGTTGACTCGACTTCGGCAACAGCGTTGAGGAAGAAAGTGGTGTTGGAGGCTCTGGTGTGGTGGTCTAGGGCTACTAGTGTAGAAACCTTGACTTTGAGGAAGCTCATAGGCAAACTCTCCAAAAGGATGTTGCTTTGGACACGGCAGGCCTAACCACATCCAAGTCCTATCTGACATTTTTATCTTGAGATCATCACACACAGCTACAAACGCAAGCCCATGGTCTTGTCGATAATCCAGGCAGTCAAACAGAGAGTACTATTCTAGTGTGCTAAGGTGGAGCACCATAATGGAGCACCAATGTGGAGCACCATTATGGCACACTAATGTGGAGCACCATCTTGGCGCACCAATGTGGACCACCAAGCTAGCACACAACTCTATTCCAGGGTACTGGTTATTGGCTGTTCGTTCGCCCCACTTGTAACGTTCATATGCGAATGACACTTGAGTCCTCACCAATTTTGACATTCTCCTATAAGCCTACGAGGGTCTCTTGGCCTTTGCGTACTTTGGCATCCATGTTTCAATGTTTTCTATTTCCTTTAAAAGCTCTCCACACATCACACTTTAAGCTCTCTTGGCAATTCGTCATCTCTTTGAGCAACTAGTGCACTTACCTCCAAAGCGTCCCTTGCATCCCTGAGCATCCCCAGCTATGCCCAAGGCAGTATGAAGGAGACACCTCGAGCCACCAAAGGAGAGAAACACCTCAGGTCCCTCCCTACCTCAAGCCATTGACTTTCTTTTCTCTAGGTTGTTTTAAATAAGATACCATGCTATGAATTCGACTGTGGCTTGGTTATATACGGTTCAGTTTGATCATTTACACTGTTTATTTATCATGATGATGATTCATGTATGCCATTTGTAGAGTGCTTGCATCGTTTGTTTACTTTGTGTGTTTATTTGCACTATTTGGTCTCATTATGGTAAATCAAGGCCCTTATGAGGCTATTCGCCACTGAGTAAGGGTTGTGGCACACCACTCACATATCATGTAGATCTCCCACCGTTTTCAATCATTTAGGATGTCTCCACGCACCTCTAGAGCCAGCCTTGGCTATAATAGTCCTAAAGAACCCATAAAATTGCAAAGATAGGGAAAGAGAGAGAGGAGTGTTTTGATCTTGTTTGATTAGTTTGGTTGCATCCCTTAGCATATAGGTTAGTCCTCTGAATGGTCATTAGCATAGTTAATCCAATGCATCCTCCCAAGGCTCTGGATTCGGGTTGCAGTCTAAAACAAAGTATCTGGAGTGCACTAAACTGGTGCACCAAATAGGAGCACTATAGTGGAGCACCATATAGGCGCACAAAACTGGCACACATCACTGGCGTACATTACTAGAGCACCATCCTGGCGCACCAAACTGACGCACTAGTCTGGTCACAATATGCAAACAATAGGTTTTGCATCAAGGTTCGCATGCTCTCCTGATTGCCATGGGCTCTGATTTTTCTGGTGTTTGTTCCTGCATATGCCATGATCGTGCTTGCATAATTTTATCATCTAATAACTCTATTTGCATTAGTTTTGTATTTAGTAAAGTATTGATGCTTACTACTTGGGTCTTGTGAATCGGTGGCTTTTTGGCTCTTATCGATGAAATCCTTTTGCACCGTTGCCTAATTTAGACCCCAGGTAGCATAGCTGAACAGTAGAACATGACTTGCTCTCCATTTCACCTATATTTGGCTTTATACACAACACTAGGCACGCACTTGCATGTAGCATTGCATGGCATATTACCTTCGGGTGTACAAAAATAGGTTGAAAAGCCAACATTTCCATATAAGTAAATGAGAAACCCATGAAAGATTGATTTCTTGGGCACACGGGGGTGCCTAATACCTTCCCCATGCATAACAGAGATCCTTACCCAACTTTTTGGTTCATGATGACCTTACCCAACTAGGTGGTGAATCCCGCATTTTTATCAATGTTTTTATCATTTTTGCCGTGACATTGCTGGCTCCCATGCATTTGGCCTTTCATGCCATGCTTAAGGTGGTCGCCGGCATGGTTACAGGAACGGGTGACTCTATTGGGGATAACTAGATCTCGGCTTTCATTTTGGTTTTTTTGTTTGCTTTGGATTTTCCACTTGCTTGCTTATTCCTTATCTATTTACCTCGACTATTGTGACCATGTCAGTGGAACCCTGTACGACTCTCCTCTATCGGGTGCGTGGAAGCACTTGAGGAGACCAGATATGGTCATGGCAAAGATGGAGAATTTGGACAAGAAGACTAGACTCGGAGACACCAAGGAAAGATGAGAAAGGATAAGGAAAGGAGTCGCCACCTAGTCTTTTAATGGAATGACGAGGAAAACCAAACACACAAGAAAACCAAGAAGCAAACAAGATGCAAAAAACATGTGTGCTCCGTGCCTAATGGATATAATGCACAAATGAATGTGGGCCAGAGAAAAGGTAAGGATTTTGGTTACTGTGACCATGCCGGTGGAACCCCTAGGCGCGGTTCACCAAACGTTACTCTACTGTGTGGAAACACACTAGGAGGTCCGATACAGTCACGGTAAATATGGTGAATCCGGAGGAAGAGACAAGACTCAGAAACACCAAAGGGAAGACAAAAAGGATAAGGAAAGGAGTCGCCACCTAGTCTTTTAATGGAAAGACGAGGAAGACCAAGAAAACACAAAAAAAGACAGAAAGTAAACAAGATGCAAATATGCATGTGTGATCCGTGCCTAGTGGATAATGCAAGATGAATGCGGGCCAGAGAAAGGGTAAGGATTCTGGTTATGCATGGAGAAGTGGTTAGGCACCCCCATGCGCCCAAGAAAACTCGATCATTGTAGGTTTCCTACTGTCAATGGTTTGCTAAATGTATGCGTTCTTATTCTATATGCTCATGCATGAATGTGACTGTAAACATGCCAAGTCAATGAGAAGTGAAATCAAAGGAAAAAAGTAAATCCAAGGGTCGAATGTAGGCATTGTTAATGCCACTTTACCGTACGCCATTGGGCGATGAGGAAAATCATGAAAATCGTGAAATTCTCGGAAAGCGTCTCGTAAAACAGTGGAAATCTGAGAAAATCAAAAAGGGGAAAATAATCCTTGTTTCGAGACCATGTCGGCATTGTAAGCCTTTTATTATACGCCCTTAAGCGACGGAAAACCAAAAACAAGTGAAAACCGCAGAAAATCAAGGAAAACCCAGAAAACGAGGTAAAGACTAAGCTCAGAACATAGCTAGAAAGCGTGCACCAAGCAAGGAAGAAAAGACGGAAAAAATTGTGCAAAAAGATGTGAAAAGTATGCAAAATGCAAGTGTGAGTTCAAATCTGAAGAAGTCTAGGGGGTTTTGTGCAAAAAGCCCATATCTAAGAAAAACTGGTATTCAGAAGCCCAAATTAGCGAAAATACATAGGAAAACACATTCCATGCATGTATGATGAAATCTGGGGTCAAATGCGCTTCCTAGTGCAAAATGAAGTTCTCTAGGGGCTAAAACGCAATTTACCAACTAATGCATGCAATGTATGTCAAATCAACACGAAATCTGGATATAAATGCAAGGAAAATACTTAGAAATGACAGGGGCAAAACAGTCGTTCTACCCCTGAAAACAGCAAATCAGAGTAATTACAATAAAGCATAGGGGCTAAACTGCAAAATACTCAGCAAACAAAGCATTCATGAAGAAATTCAGTAAAACAGAGGCTAAAGTGCAATTAAGCCATGAAAACATGTTTTTGGAATGTATAAAAACAAAGTCAGGGAGTTTTATGCAATTTTCACAGTAGAATAAGCCTTATGGAAGTTTTCTGTAAAAGACAGGGGCCTAAATGCAATTTTCCCAATGAAAACATGCTTCTCGAAAAGTTTCAGAGAAGTATGAGGCCTAACATGCAATTTAACCAACAAAAACAACTATCCAGAGAGTTTTTGAAACATGCAAGGGCTTAAATGCAATTTTCACTGTAGAATGAACTGTCAGAAACATTCTGAGGAAGTGTAGGGTCTTTCATGCAATTTTCACAGAGAAAATGAACTTGTAGGAAGTTTTTAAGAAAGTGCAGGGTCCTTTTAGCAAAATGTCTGAAAGAAAACATGTTTCAAAGA
>JAMKQA010122401.1:0-11697 GCA_024699735.1 Posidonia australis | reverse complement strand
TTTTGGATTTTTGATTTTTTTTTTTTAATTTTTGAAATCTTTTTTTTTTTTTGGATTTTTTGTTTTTTTATTTTTTTTTTTTTTTTTTGATTGGTCACAGTCCTCCCTCTTATACATTTAACATTGCTTCCTTATATTATCCAAGGTAAGAGAGTTGTCCCTTTCATCATGCCTTAGTCTTTTGAGGACTCGAGATTTTGTACTGGCCTTAGTTGATTATTATCTCCCTTATTTGCTCAGTCTCTAAGTTTCTAGGGATTTCCTAGCCCTTCCTATGAGTGGAAGAGTGGAGGAGACATAAGGTTTAGTAGGCTCTCAACATCGATTATAGCTTTTGTGTTGTTCGCTGGTGGTTGGCCCTAATGCGCTTATAGCTTACTTAGGGGTTTTGGTTTTTTTTCTTTTCTTTTGGGATTCTTCTCTCAGGTTATTTTTCTATAGATGCTTGTCCATCACTACCTTCTCAAACTTATGCTATGATGGCACATCTACTTATTTGTTAGTTGTCTCACCCTGTTTTGAGTACCCGCCCATCACTACCTTCTCGGACTTATGCTATAACGGCATACCCAGCTTTTCGTGCACTGGTCGCTTTCTAAGTTATTTATTTTTTTAATGTGCTCCTCCATCATGACCTTCTTGGACTTATGCTAGGAGGCCACACAGTACAGGGCGAGCTACTTTTATGATATGCCGAAGCTTTGAGACTGCTTTGCTCTTGTGTCCCCGTGCGAGTGTGTGTAGATAGAACAAAGGTTTCGGTCACCCAAGTTGCTCAACTTCTTTTCTATTTAGGAGACCATTTTCTTCCTTAGCTAGTACAAGGTCTTAGGTCCTCTTTAGGCTTCTGGCATGTGGATTGAAGGGTGTACTTCTAGAGTACATGTAACCTCCATGGATCTAAGGAGATCTTCAAGTCGTCCTACCCATTAGGTGGGTCTTCCCTAGGTGTTACAGTCTCTACTTAGGGATAACCACTAGATAATGCTTTAGCAATTTTGCCTAACGGATTAAGGTGGTCAAGTGTGTGACTTACACTCATCAATCATCTTTATTGTTTATTGCTATTATTAAATCTAACCTAGCAAAAGAAACAACGATGAAGGAAATGACAAAAAGAAATTAATGTCTTATGTACATGCTTTTGAAATGAATAATGACCTTACCCCTAGTCAGGCTCGGCCGAGGCTCTTATTTCCTTCCCGAGATAGAGGGGTATACCTATGGGACAGCTGTAGGAGCCTATCCTTGGCGTTGAGCTTTCTTGCACTGATGTTGGCACATCTTTGTGTTTTCCCTTCGGTTTGCACCCAGTTTTAGCTAAGTCGGGGTGACGGTTGGACTGATATTGTCTTGGCTCTTCAGACGTGCCCCTGGTGGCTCTGTTTCCTTGTAACAACTATGTCAGTCTTTCATTTCTATTTAGAATATGGCTGTCATTGCCTTCCTGTCCAAGGTACTCATGTACGTCACTGGTGAGCGTTGCTACTCTCTATTTAGTCTCCGAGGCTTAGGAGGAGGCTCGTCTCTAGTGCGGGCTTCATGAGGGTACAGGTAGAGTGTGTTTAGTGCACCGACCTCTTGTAGTGAGCATAGCTGTTGGCAGAGAATATCGATGATGACCTCTAGGTCATACCTGTCTTCATCGTCGTACTCATCGTAGACTGGTGGTGCACCCTCTGGATCTTGTGTCTGGGTAGGCTTGTCTTGTATCAACGGTGGCCTTTGGTTGATGTAAGCCACGGTACCTTCGATCAACATTTCTTGGACCTGTTGGCTATCCCAAGTGTTGTCATCTTGGTTGTTGTATTTATCGTAGACCAGTTCACCCATTGCATTTCCCTAGAATTCGTTTAAGTTCACTATCGATGCGCCTAGCTCCTCCTCATCCTCAGGGCCTATTTACGCTCATTCAACAGTTACCAACTCAAGGATTATCAACTCATCTTCCTCGACCTCCATGTAGATAGATGAATGGTTGGGTAGTGAAAGCATCTTGAAAGCATTATTGAGTGGTGTTGGGAGTGGCTCTTGGTCCTACATTTTAGCTTTGTGGTAGCTCTACGGTGGAGGGACAGCATGGTAGTTCATTTGCCTCCATGGCTGCCCTTGTTGTGTGTACACTTGGTAGTCAAGAGGTGGCTTTAGTGTTGATATTGTTTGGGCTGCCGTTGAACTAGTGGTTGTGGCGACGGTTGATACTGGCATTGCCGCTGAAGCTGCTGTGGTTGGACAGGTTGATGCTGATACGACACCGACTACGTTGGTTTCCCTTGGCATTGGACTAACGGCTGATAGTGCATGGGTTGCCACCATTGAATTGACACTTGGGCCAGGTCACTTGTGATGCCCTCGAGCGTATAGCCAGAGGTCTTCTTCTTGTCCATTTCTTCAGACTCTAGAAAATGTAAGTCCTTTCTGTTACAAAGGACTTTTGAGGCTCTGTCATACAACTGGGAGTATGTGCTAAGGTCGTCCATTAGTAAGCCCACTCTTAGTGTCCTAGTGGTGTTTCAGGCGATGACTTCCACCATTTGTTCTTCATGGATACAACATTTTGAATGAGCTACCATATCCCTCCATCGACTGGCGTATGTAGCGAAGTCTTCATTTGGCCTCATCTTCTCTGCTAAGAGATATGTAATTGTAGGCTTGTGCTGGATCCAGTGGGCATACTGTTGTAGGAACTTTTCCAGCACAAGTTTGAAGTCAGAGGTTATATGTCGTAAGTGTGTTAAACCATCTCGATGCTTCTCCTTCCAAGCTCTTGAAGAAGGGGTAGATTGTGAGCCCATTATCATGTTGATAGGGTAAGGCAACCATAGTGAAAATGGCAAGATGGCTTCTTAGATTGCTTGTCCCATCATACTTTGGTGTTTGGGCAGCTTGAATCCTAGTGGCAGAATAAATGGAGGAAACTTCAAAGTGTCGAAGCTGACAAATGCCTTGGATGTAACCTTAGCTTTTGCAAATGCATTCCTGATCATACTTTTGACGTCTGAACTTGCAATGACTGTCTGCCCCTAGCCTTGCTACCTGTAGACACCCTGGATTTTACAAGTAGGTATGAATGGATCTAGAGGAGAAGATGTGATCTTTGAGATGCCTCAATAGCATTCATGTCAACCGTTGACTGTCGATTATCCCTTAGTAAGTTGTCAATGGTCTCAAAGGCTACATGGTTGGCTTTTACTGGGTCAAGAGGAGCATCCAACTAGTTATATGTGGCATGGATTCCAGGCGTGTATAGCTAGCGAAAGCAAGTGGTGGATATAGCTAGCGAAATGCCCTGTCTCGGTGCTGAAGGATGGAAAAGTTTCTTTTGTAGCTTAAATTGCTTGATTTTCTTCTAATGACGGCTAGGATTTGATCTAGCCTTTATCCTCTTGCCCCCAAGGACCATTATGCCCTTAATCCAGTGTAGAATCTACCAATCCAATCCATTGGACATAATCGCTGCCACTCGTTACCAATCGTTACACATCCACGGCCCCCGTTCGATTCCAACGCCTATTTAAAGGTCTCTGTGTCACTCCAGAGGGATCAACAGAGAGATCACCCTCACTCCAGCTCCAGAATTTCAACTCTTGTCTCCTCTTGACGATCTCGCTTCAGTTCCCATCACTTCCGGCGATGATTTCAACAACGGTGGATGACACTCAAGACTTGAGGAGCCTCCGGCATTTTGCGACACATCACAGGTAAGTATCTAACCTTCCTCCATTTCTACTTTAGCCATGTGCAGGTGAGTGCGTCGTCGAGTGCTTGATTTAGGAGCTCGATCCTCTTCTCCTCTGTGATTGCTGGACTGGCTGCTGCGATGAGGAGTTCTTTTCCCTTGTGGATGAGCATGAAGCTAGAGGAGGGATCCCTGAGTCTCGTGTCCTCTGCATGCACACCCTGGAAGATCAATTTCCTCTTCTCTTGCTGTCGGTGATTGGATGACGATCTTCGTCAGAGTTTGTTCGACATTGGTAGCTTGAGTCAGGAGGTGTCCCAGTGTGTTTTTCGGGTTGAAGCCCATCCTTGCATGCCTTCTTTGCATCCCCTACCTCACGAGTCTCTGGTTGGAGCTCGTTGACCTTAGATGAGGTCGACTAGTGTGAGTGCTAGCAAGGTAGACCGGTGGAGGGGATTGTTGATCATTACTTCGATCTGAGCATGTAGAATTGTTCCTCTTACCCTCCTCTTGCTTCTCTAGTGTTCCTCTTCCATGCCCCGAGCCTCATCACAACTCCGTGCACCTCATCATCCTTTATCGTGGGCGGTCAGCGTGTTCTCCGTCGAGGTAGACCGAGATCAGATTCCAACAAGTCGTTTTCCCTACCGAATGTGTGAATGGGCTCCCCATGCATCTCTCTTGCTTCTCCCACTGAGTCCCTAGCCTTTCGATTCCATCTGGTGGAAGATTCAATCCAAGTTTAGCAGCTAGACTGATGACGAGTCATGCAATTCCCGACGACAGTGGAAGCTGGTGAGCAGTCTTGGCAAGAGGAGTTGGTGATTACAGGCGGCGATTTTAGCTAGCAAAATTATTCAGCGAGAATCATTGGCGTGGGGCCCAAGATCTAGGCGATTATAACTAATTCTTAGCTTCTTGGTTTGATTGTTCTTTGTCTCCTTGGTTTCCCCTTGGATTCCTCAACAATCCCATTCTATCCTAGGGCATGTAATCTTTTGGCATGATTTACCAAGAATGCCCTTTCTTTGCAATTTTATCATTTTTCCCATAGTTTCTAATTTTCAAGATTTTCACGAATTTATGATTTGTGTTGGGAATTTATCGCCTAAGGGTGTACATTAACAGGCTTGATAATGTCGATATGGACTCGAATACAGATTATTTACCCTTAATTGGCTTTCTCGAGCTTTTCGAGTTTCCACTGTTTTGAGTAAAGTTTCATGAACATTTCTGATTTTCATGATTTTTCCATTGCCCAAGGGCGTACAGTAAAGTGATATTTTCAATGCCTACATTGTCTCTCGGATTATTTTCCTTATCGTTTCTCTTCTATTCATTGTCTCTTGGAGATCGATATCATGTTTTTGCATTCCTCCTAGGCATGTGCATTAGAAGTAGACAAGCATACATACACTATATCATGAGCAAGCACTTAACCTTAAAAGTACGATTTCTTTGGGCGTATGGGGGTGCCTAACACCTTCCCCATGCATAACAAGAATCCTTACCCTCTCTTTGGCTTGCAGTGATTTACACACTACATCCATTAGGCATGGAGCACACATGTGTTTCTATGCATTGATTTCTCTAGGTTTTCTTTGTGTTTGGTTTTCCTCATCTTTCCATTAAAAGACTAGGTGGCAACTCCTTTTCCATATCCTTTTCTTATCCTTCTTTGGTATTTCTATGTTGAGTCTCCTTCCTCGAATTCACCATCTTTGTCGTGGCTATATCGGGATTCTTTGTGTGTTTCCATACACCGAGGAGTCATGCAGGGTTGCACTGGCATAGTCACAGAAACTAGTGACTCCACTGGGGATAATGAGATTCTAGCTTTTGTGTTGTTTTTCTGGCTTGCTTAGCGTTGTTCTGTACACTTAGTGTTTGTTTGCTTGTCCTACTTGTTTGTACATATTTGACTGTACATGCCTTTTGTGCCTTTCTACACAATTGCTATGTCACAACACATGCACAAGACTTGATTCATACTTTTTGTTATGATGTTTGCTTCCTTTTTCACCTACCTGATAACACAACACTAGCACATGCCATGCTCATGCCTTTTGCTTGATTGAGTGTTTGGATGTCATGATTGTGTGTTTTCTTCCCTTTCTGTATTTGCCATGATTAAGAGAGTAGAGACATGATTGTTTCCTATCCTGGTTAAAATAAAACACACAAATTCAAACAAACAAATGATGAGGCATAACTAGAGACAAATACTCACAATTCCCCTTGGTTTAATAAAGCGCAAGTAAAAGACGTCAGGCATATGTACATGAATGATCATATAGGAGCATGCATCTTCTCTTCTCTTGTGTCCACCCACAGTTTACGAAGGGCGGTCTTAGTTACCCGTTCTATGGCTTCGGTGTAGAACGTGTGACTAGTCTGCTCCCCCTAATCTAGGGTCGTGTCAGTGTTAGTAGAGGGTACAGCTCATTACTACTGCAGGACTCGAGACCACAAACGCACCACTAGTTCACTATATGCGCTTTGGCCAGGATTTAAAATAGGAGCCTTACTTTTGTGACCAGAGTCAAAGCCTAAACCCATGAGTACATCTCATGTGGTCAACCCCATGTGGGACATGCATGGTGAGAGAGTGCATACTAAAAGCATTCATGTGCATGTGTGCCATTCATGCAACCCTAACAAACAATTGCATAGCTCACATGTTTCTCCTTTTGTTTTGTCCCTGTCTTTTCTCTTCAATCACAAACTAGCTTTGCCTCTTATGATCACAGTGTTCCAGGTGTGAGTTCCTAGGTTGGAGCCCAAGTGATCCTTTCAGTGACCGCAGTTCTGAGGCATTGCTCTCAGTTGTCCTTCCTCAAGCTATCCGTCACTTTTGATGATAGCTCCTCGTAGGTGTCATCTCCCTGTCTATGATTGTAGTCCCATCCTTACCCGCTCACGGTCCATTATGGCCCAGCGAGCTTCTGAGACTTTTGTACCTATTGCTTCGGAGGGGATCTTTGTTTCCACCCCTCCTTCCTCCCTCATTTTGACATCTATTACCTCATCTGCTATCCACAAAAGCCACTTTCAAGCACGTGGAGTTCCCTGCCCTTCAATTTTAGGACACTGGCAAACCCTGATTGGTCTAGAGTCCACGACTGAACTAGTTACTGTCACCACCACAAGGATACCTGATCTGATAATGTCCTGTCCATTAGTTGGCTCAGCCTCTTTTGACACACAGTTGGTTGTGATCATCTCCTCTATAGGAACTCAACCTACCAGATCTTTGAACTTCGAGCCCCCTTTGACATCTCTTCCGCTTACTGTTCTGGCCCTTGGTACTGCCACTAATGGCTCCATCATTGTACTGTCTCAGCAGCTTCTGGCCCTTGCATAGAGGCTGCAGAACATGGCTTTCTCTTTAGATCTTGCCCTAACAACTTCTATCTGTCCCGTTCCTGACGTTCCATATCAGCTGGCTCAGACATTCCATGCTACACCTGTCACACCACCTCCATAGCCTCGCCACAGCTTCTCACTGCCTCGATGACAGGCACCACATCTCTACCATTAGCATCATAACCATTGAACACAACATATTCCTCCATCTGCTAGTGGTCAACCTTTTGGGCTGGTAGGAGTACAACGACCTGTGAATCCAGCCATACCAGTACATCAATTGTTGCTCCCACACACAACACCACGTCTAGTATAGCATACTGCCATTCCTACACCTTTGCATCAAATTCAGGCCTCAGCATACAAGCCACCACCAACAACACACACGCACAGGTACACTGGTCATCACGCCATGACACCAAGTGGCGAGATGATAGATCTGGAAGAGCACGTGGGTGCTATTAATACAGTGTACGTAGAACCAGCCCCAACTGCACAATCAACGTCAGCAGCGACCCCAGATGCTTTTCTCACTAGGATGAGCGATTTGGAAAGAGTATTACGACTAGTGCAAGGCAAGGATCACTAGTCTTACACCTTCCGGGACCTATGCTACTTTCTAAAGGGTGTACTCCCCTCAAATTTTCACATCCCAAAGTTCAAAAAATACAATGGGAAAGGCTACCCAGTTTCACATTTGAGGGCGTATTACGGTGATCTTGCTCAGCTACAGGCTGACAAAAGGTTACTCATTCGCCTCTTCCAGAAAAGCCTCACAGGTCCGACCTTAAAGTGATTCATCTCTCTGGATATAACCACCATTATGACCTAAAATGACCTTAGTCAGGCTTTTCTAGAACAATATTCATTCAATCTTAATATGCTTCCAAAACACAAGGACCTAGTCACAACAAGGTAGAAGCCCCATGAGCCGTTCGAGGAGTACGTCAGGCACTGGCGAGCCCTTGCTTCACAAGTTCGAGAGAGTCCCTCTGATGAGGAGTCTATCAAGATGATAATATGAGGAGCATAGCTAGCCACAGGGGCCCTACTGAGCATTCAACCCATTTCCACTTTTTCATCCTTGATCAAAGCTAGCATCGGAGTCGAGAGTTCATTTCATAGTGGAAGTTTTCCTGCTTTAGTGGCATTCGCCAAGCAGACCATGGTTTCAAACCACAATGGAGGGATCAGCAACGGCAATGGTGGCAGCAAGGGATCTCACACCAGATACACGTGGAGGAAGGACGCTATCAAGAATGCCATGGCATATGTAGGAGCTCCTGCTATGCCTATTAGTGTGGTGAGCTTGCCAGCACAGAATCAGGTGGTTTATACCCCTACACCTAGGGCACCATGCACATCACAAATCACCACCACCGTCGAGCTAGTATACCAGCCCGCACCGGTAAGGTAAGGGCACAACCCAGGACTAAGGCGGCCTTGATGACCTGAGAGAGGGGATTACACTCCTCTGGTTGAGCCACTAAGTGTCGTGTTTCCCAAAGTTGCGTCACTCCTGAAGCTTCCGGAAGTTCGCCTTCGAACCCACTTTCGTGGTGGTTTAAAGCGGATTTATTCCGTAGTTATCACAGAGTCGCAAGGCACTCTACGGATAACTGTTTCACACTCCGGAGTGCAATTCAAGACTTGATTGACCAGAAGGTCATCATCATCAACACGCAAGAGGCAGAGTCTGTGCCAGCTACATTGACGCCACATTCTTTTGCATCTGCACATACCAACATAGTTAACCGGCGCCTGCCTAAGCATGTAGTCGGAACTTCTAGAATTCATCTCATTTCTTCTGTTGAGTTTGCGCCCTCCCTATTTGATCCTTCTCATCTTAATCATGACATCTCAAATCCTTTTCCCCATCAATTTTACCAATCCTTTGTTGAAGCCTCCAATTCTACAATCAACATGATTTAGTTAACTGTCAAGTCAAGGCGCATAGCTACTAAACCCATCATGCAATCCACCTCACCATTTGTCTGTTTGTTAACTAGACCAAAGCCAGACTTGTTTCAGAAAATGCCAATGCCATTTTCACCAAACGCACCAACCTTAGTCCTAGTAGAATTCGAAGCCTGTACCTGTGGTCAATAATTTGACACAAGATACCCATCGTATGCCCTACAATTACGCCACAAAAATGTGCACTAAGGTAACACAATTAGGGCGAGTGTACAAGGCCCCAGTTCTAGCTAGCAAGTCTAACCAGTCAACTGTCACATCGTCTCAACCAGAAAGTCATCCCCCCAATCTTGTTCTTGAAGAAGTAACCCTAAGACTCAATCGTACCACCATTAAAAAGGATCAACCCACAGCTGATATCACGGCCCAATTGAAAAAGGTTAAAACAGATATTTCATTTGGGACATCAGTTTAGCATATGGAGGCCTTTCTCAGAGTTTTCCAGGTTGCCCATTGTAGACACCCCGATTTTGAGGTGACTCATAGATAAACTTTCCAGATGTTGCTTTGGATGTGGCAAACTCAATCCCATCAGCTAAACCAACCACAAACCTATAGCAGGCCTGTAGCCTAATTAGAAATTCAGACAGGTAGGGGAGAGCACCAAGTTAGAGCACCAATGTTGAGCACCTAGCTGGAGCACCAACCAGGAGCACAAAAGTGGCGCACCTAGCTGGAGCACCAAGGTGGCGCACCTAACTGGCGCACCAAGCTGGCACACAGCCACTTTTCAAGTTGCAGGCTGCTGGCTATTGGCTTTCCACCTCCCATGTCTGTAACCTTCACCAGCGAATATGCCATGGAATCTACGCCAGGCTGTTCGTTTACAAGGCTGCCTACATTACATGGGAGTTACCCTTGAGAAATCCTATATAAGGACCTCAATAGGCAGCCATTTGAAATGTTAGAAAGGCCTGATCAAGTTATCCACTTACGCTCTTGGAGGACTTAGGGAAGCCATCTACTGATTCCAGCAACCCATTCTCGTGTTCTTGAACATTCCCTTGCATTCTAAAGCACCTCCAGCCTTTCCAAAGAAACAAGGATCATATGATCCTTGGTTTTCTAAGAAGGAACACCTTGGACAAGGTAAGCCCCTCTCCTTTCTTTACTTTTAATCTTAGTTCTTGCATTGAATATACATGCCTTGAACTCCACATATAATCTGATTTGTTGCTGTTTACATGAGAGTTTTATGATAAGATGTTCGTTTCATATGCAAGATACTCTACATGTAAAATCTATATGATAAAAATCTGCATCATGTAATTCCTGTGAGTTGTTTTTCTTCTCTGTTTCTTTACATAAAGAACCAAGATTCATGCACATACATGCTAGGGAATAAGTAGCAAATATAGCCTTTATGTATTCATTATTTGCATATGGTTGTTAAATTCACTCACTCATTTCCTATCTTTTAGAATCCCATGCAAGTATTTCAACCCATAACCCATGAGTTGTCATGATTTGAAACCAAATAATAAAAGATTTCCATTTGTTTGTATCTTATCATGTTTCTGTTTTTATCATCTACATAACTGATCTGATTAAAGAAAAATCACTGATCTCTAAAATCTGGACCAGATTCTGAATCAGATTGCAATCTGATTCAGGTTTTTTGGGGAGCACCAAACTGGCACACCAGAGTGGTGCACCAAACCAGAGCACCATTCTGGTGCACCAGTCTGGTCAGAGAGTAAATCACCCTTTTTGCATCTCTAGCTGCATGGTTTCTCGGATGATTTTGACTCTGATTTTCCTGGTGTGGACTCTCTGATATTATATGTCTTTGCATGCATGTTTTCAACTTAAGATGATACTATTTTAAGACTTTTTACACTTTGCATATTTAGCTCATAGCTGTAATCTAGTAGGCTGATTGCCCCATGAACTCCTATATGGAGGTTCTTATGCATCAGCCCATGATCCAGGTAGTGTGGCTAAATCTTGTTTGCTTTTATTCATTATGAAAAGGGTGTGATCTTGTGTGAGGCTTGCAGCCCTTGAGCACAAGGTTCATATATCTTCTCATGCTTGGATTTTCCTAGATATTCAAATTGCATTTCTTGGGTTTACAAAGACATTACATTGCATAACTTTCTAGAATACATTATTACATGACATTGCACTGCATGGATTTCTAGTGTTTTCCTTGGCACATCTTCTTGGCCCCACTAGAGCACCTAGGTGGCGCACCAGACTGGAGCACTAGTCTGGCGCACCAAACAGGCACATCAGCCTGTTTTTCAGTAGCACACAGCAGCTTTTCGCATGATTTTTAGCATGTTTTCCAATTTTGATTTACTTCTGGTTTTCTTCCTTGATATATCAGGAAGACCCAATTCTGTTTTTTACATGCATGATAGACCACATTTTGCATATAGTATAGCAAAGATGAAAAATCACTCGAAATTCTTAAATCTTTGATCTGTTTATGCAATATCCTTGCACCGATGCTTGACCCGCTATACGAGTGATCCTTCTGAGCATTAGGACACACCCCACATCCCATACACTCCTATTTAGCATAAGACACCACTCACTTAGCATGGCATTGCATATCGCCCTCGGGCGTACAGAAAAGGCTAAAAAGCCGACATTCCATATAAGTAAATGAGAAACCCATAGAAAGACCGATTTTTCAGGCGCACGAGGGTGCCTAATACCTTCCTCGT
>JAMKQA010122400.1:0-13896 GCA_024699735.1 Posidonia australis | reverse complement strand
ATCATATGAATATTGCTTATGTATGATTAATGTGCCTTAGATAAATGATTTTTATATTCAGTATTTGAGTATATCAGATTTTCTTAAGTGATTATTTTATCAAATAATCAATAGTCATTTGTTATCATCAAAATGTATTAAGGATTTTTCCAACAATTTGTAGGGAGAAAATGATGCAAAACATACTTAAAAAAGGATTGCATAAATCATTAGTCTTGTAGAAAACAATAACTACCCTTAGTAATAGTAGATAATGATAGAAACAATCCTCTTCATGGACTGTATAGCAGCATCAATCATGATTCACGATCAGGAGTAGTTAGAGGTACCTTTTGACGTCTCATTTACATGCGTGATGGATAGACGTAACACCGGAGACTACCAGAGACAGAAGGGGGATCAAAAACACCCCTAGCAGTAGCCGTACATACCTGGAATAGGTCTGCCGACACCTGGACAGGCCAGACAGGGCCTGTCGACCACGGAACTGGGCCATCAGAGGCCTACCGGCAGCAGATCTGCGCTGTCGGAAGTTTGCCGACGCTGGAGATGGCCCTGGTGGCCCCTGCTGAGGGCGAGGAAGGTGCTGTCGGCGTTGGGAAAGAGAGAGGAAGGTGTTGGGGAGGTTGCCTGCACCGAAGGTGGCCGAAAAGGAGGTCGCCGGTGCTAGAGATGGTTGGAGATGGTCGGAAACGTGGGGAGATGTGGCGGATGGCTAGGGTTTGTCCCTGAGCTTTGATACCATGTGATTTGGAGAGAAAAAGATGTGTATATCTCATTAGGTTGAAAGAGATTACATATATATAAGGTAGGATATAAATAGATATCCGTGTACCCAATAACAGACTCAACACACAACACCCTAATAAGCTCAACAGACACGAACCTTTTGGATACCCAATCCTTAGAAGTTTCACCTGTCTTAATCGGTTGGCCTCCAAAAACACAGATTTTCCTTGTTTTTATGGTCTCCTCAAGATCCTGGATTCCTGGTGGACCATACTCACATTCTCAATTATTTGTTTACCTTTTCCAGACATATCAAGAGACAACTTCTGAGCTATTTCTAAATCTTTTTGAAACTGCATCTCATCCTCCTTGGCTTTATTAGCTTCAACTGGCTTTTTAACAACCCGGTACACTTTCTTTTCTCCTTTGGCACCATGTTGAGCCAATCCAACAATGCGAATCTTCCTATTAGCCCTCTTTTTGGCATTCTTTGACAAATGACCATCTTGAGTCTTTTTCTCCTCCTTGACTTCAGAATGTTTCTCTTTTTGATCTTGTTCAATCGAAATCTTTCTGCGACACACCTTTGGCATGTGCCCAATCATAGAACAGAACTGACAGAAGGGGGGGATAGAGTTCCCACAGTCAACTACCTGTTCTATGAGTTCATCTCCATTGTCAATAGTAATAGATGTTTTCTAGGTTTTGCAAGATCCATCTCCACACAGATATAGTAATACCCCCATCATGTAAATCTAGTAACATCATTGTGCACACATAAGAATTTACCCAACATGTCTGCTATGTACTGTATTGCTACTGGATCATGAAGGTGGGCCTTGAGTGTTGGCAATCCAACCAACACTGGAGCACATGTTGATTCAGTTCTTGGGAAGAAACTAGGCGACCATCTAAACACTCTTCCTCTTTCTTTGATAACCCACATCTCCTTGATATAAGCTTTATGAAGTCTTCGCTGTTCAAGAATCTTATCAAAACATGTCTGGAATCAATAGCAACAGCGAGTATTCTTCATGGAAGTTCATAACACTTGTAAGGGTATCGAGAATATCCATCATAGCAGGTCTTCCTGTAGTGAATTTTCCTATGAGAGTCCAAGTGAATGCTGCAGGCATATGAGAAACCTCTTCAGCTGTAAACTGTAAAAGCTCTTTCCCATCCATCACAACAGAGCTACTAACAGGTATGCCTGGAAAGTGTGGAACTTGGTGTGTTGCTTTAGTAGCTTCTGCAAAAGATAGAAACTTAGGTTTATCTGGAGCAACTCTCATGTTCTTGAAAGTATGAGGGGACTGTAAAGGATCTGAAATTCGCTGATTTGATCGTATTGGATTAGGATTTGAACCACGAGAAGGTTCAACATCCACGTGGGAAGATGGTTTTGCATGCATGGAGGCTACGAAGTTGCTAGATATAGGTGGGTCCCTTCATCCAAAGGTTTGACGAGCCACATTGAAAGGGGGCAAAGCATGGGTTTTGGATGGATCAGGAGGTTTCGGTGGTAGTTCTACAGGCTTGGAAGTTAAGGTGCAAGGATCAGGAGGCTTTTTGAGGTTACCCAAGGAAGAAGAAGGTATAACACCCTCTTTCTCCCCAGAAATACTGATGGAGACGGTCTGCGGTCAACAATGACAAGGCTACCGGAGGTGGGTGGCTGGGTAGGGAAGGCCCGTCACCCTAATTTTCTCCAGAGTGTGGGATTTGTTTCCTTTAAGAAGAAGCATACCTGCTTATCATGATCTTGAAATCTTTACTGACTAGCGTTATTAGCTAGATATTGTTGTTTGTATGTATGCGTACATGTCATGATCGGACTTTTTTCACTTAAGACCATTTTTTCTCTATACACTCATTTAAACATCCATTTACTCTTTAGCAGTTGGCAAACCTAAACTGTGTCGTGTCTGTTTAGCTTTAGCGTTTTTTAAGACATTAACATTAATAGAAACCTTGCTTGTGAACAGGCTAAGGGGCAGTTTATGTTCAGTTGCTTTTGCTTCATTGCCACATCATCATTACTTCAGTTTTGATGTTGGAAATCTAGTTTCTATTTCATCATTTCTTAAGATTTCAAGAACTAGAGATGAAGAATGTCTCTCATGTCTTACACTTTCTATCACGATCGATCCGGCTAATGATCCTTTACCACAGCCAATGACTTAAATCAGAGCCTTTCCTTTTCAATACTATCGGAAAAATGCTTAAGCTATAAGATACCTTAGTATTGACTCATGACTATATAGTCTGCACTTATCACTTCTAGTTAAATGATATGAGACTATACACACTAACGGGGTTATTACATTCTCCCTGACTTAAACTCTTGACGTCTTCATTAAAATCCAAGTTAGGATTACCAGACGGTATAAGTACTTTCATTTTTCCATACTTTAGGCTAGCTACTTGCTCTGATATCACTTGTCAAAATTTGAGTGGAAGGCTCAATCGGCCTCGTCCATGATCTGTGACTATAAGGTACTTTATTATAAACTCATAGGTATGTAGCCTTCACTTATTGCTTCTCATTAAACGTCAAATGAGAGTATCTACACTACTTGGGACTTGGATCTTAATGAGGAATTCAAGAGTTTAAGTGAGAGAGAATGTGATGACCTTCGTGGTATGTATAATTCCATATCACTTGATGAGAAGAGATGTGTAGGGACTATGTAGTCATAAGTCTATATTAGAATACTTTATAAATTAAGTGTTTTTCCAGTTATACGGAAATGAATAGACTTTGGTTTAAGTCAGAGACTTTTGAGTTGGCCGACGCGATTTACAAGTGTAAATCGGAAAATACCATATGTCGGAGCCAAACTTCGACACATATTGGTGAGTGTCGGAGTGTCAGTCGACATGGTGTATTTTTTACATTGAATTTGAACAATGTCGACCGACATATCCATTGAACCTACGGACTTGCACAAGAGTTCCTTCCTTTTCATTTACTTTTTCTCTTTTATGAGTTCCTGACTTCTTGCCTGTATATCTCTTCTACTCCTTCGCAATCTAGTAGAGTGTTACAAACTTAAAAAGCCTTTTTTTCTTAATTGCTCTTAAATTTTATCCCTTTTTAAGATATAACACTTGATTTTAATATAGAATCTTAGTTTTTTTCATGTTTTGTGTTTGTATTTTGAACTTTTCATGTAGATCTACATCTTAGATCTATCATAATAATAATTTGACCTAACTTAATAAAACATAGATTTTAGGTTTTTCCATGTTTTGTTTTTATATTTTGATGTTAATAAATTGTTATTACATATATTTAACCTAATAATACATACATCTTAGACTTTTTTATGTTTTTTTTGTGTTTTGATGTTAATATCCTGATATTACATAGATTTAACCTAATAATACATAGGTCTTAGGGTTTTTTTTTGTGTTTTGATGTTAATAATTTGATATTACATAGATCTAACTTAATAACTCTATAAAATCATTAAAAAGCAATAAAATTCATAATTAAATAAAAAATAGTAAAATGTTAAGCATATATGAAGTAACTTTTATAAGCACTTTTGTTTTTAAACATTTATTAATCATTTTTATGTATTATTTTTGCTTCAAGATATTTGTATTAAGTTCATCCAGTGTATTTAAATGTAATACATATTGAAGAAGTTGATTTAAGTAGTCTAAGATGTAGATTATTACTTACTTTAGCTTATTCTAAAGTTTGAAATCAAAATTCAAAGTTTTTTATTCATTTCCATAGACTTCCGTAAATTTATCACGTTTCCATCGACATTTCCACCGATGTCCGATATGTTTCTTATTTTTGTTGGACCGAAGTCCGACACGAAATCGATGTTTAATTCTATTGTTTAAGTAAATCATGTGTTACGGTCATGGATCATGTGCCAAGTTAATTGAGCCTTGCTCTCTAGTTTGACACTTTCATCCACATTTATTTACATTCTTTATACAATGAAATTACTTGGTCTCCTACCTTGAAACTTGGATTCCCTTGCTTCTTGCAACCATGGATGTAGAGGATCATCTTCTTGAGTATGATTGAGCAGTATGTTATGATTATTGTCATGTAGATCCATCTAATCCTCCAAATTTAGACCCACTTGATGATACTTGAGTCTTAGCCCTAGGTTCAACTGAACACCTACCAAGTCTACCAATTTTTCTCTCTCCCAAGATGTTTTCTTCTCATGGTATGGTTGAGGTTCATGGCACTCTGATTTTTTTTACTACCCAAAAATAAAGCAGTTTGGGTTGACATCATTACAACTTTATTTGCACATCATTAGTGAGTAAATGATCTTTTCTTATATATTTAATACACACATTTCAACACTAAAGAAAGATTTCCACCATTTTAACAATTACCTGTCAACTCTCAAAGCTGTAACGGATACTGCATTAGGCTGTTCAAATATGGCAAGGTCTCCTTGA
The DNA here is from genome assembly GCA_024699735.1 of Posidonia australis. Taxonomy (NCBI): domain Eukaryota; kingdom Viridiplantae; phylum Streptophyta; class Magnoliopsida; order Alismatales; family Posidoniaceae; genus Posidonia; species Posidonia australis. The sequence goes on along the minus strand of JAMKQA010122400.1, from coordinate 8,727 downwards.
AGTATTTGACCTCATTCTATGTTTATATTAGAAAATCAACACCCAATCTTTCACCTGTGATTTTAATGCTGTGATAAGTCATTGAGTTGCAATACTATCTCGTAATATAAGGCTGCATTGAAGCAAAATCTAAGTGAAACATTGGTAATTGCAGTGAAAGGCATTATGGCTTTAAAAATTTTCGTGTATTTACCAACATAATCATATTAATCCTATGGAGAGGATGACAGGTTAGTTTAACCACCATATGCTCTGTAATTTTCGAGAATCCAATTGAAGATCCATAGGTTGCACACTTTACAATTTCCTCCTAATCATGGTGGGTTTATTGTCCCAATAAAGCATAATGACCATAATTCTCTAACAATTTGCCTTTTTTAAAAGACTTAAATATTAGATTACTATAATGGATTTCACACAGTACATACAAGATTCAGTACTTCACTTTCTCACCACCTTATTTGAAGTTTACTACTATTAGTCAGTGATAATGTAGACTAAATTTATCTACTGCACATCTTTAGCAACACATGACATCTGCTTATAACTTTAATATTATTCTCTGATGACATTAAGTGCGTATCTGTTAGTAAGATTTCCTGTCCATGACAAGTCATAGTTTGTAGTTGCTTTCATTAGATGCTGTCTCCCACCATCCTCGATTATGATGCTCTCTAGTATAAAATAAATAAATCAGATTCAATAATACTCACAACACAAAAAACATCTATATTACATTTAGACTTGCTAGTTCTCATTATTATTTTAATATACCATGTCGACCTTAGTTTTGTGGTTTCTTGAAGCACTTTCTCTTATTGGTATTTTCCTTATCCAAGGAAACCATGCTTATTAACTGCTAAATATCAACTTTTGAGCTTCTTTTTCATTACTTTCCTTTCTAGATATTTTTTGGATGCTGTTGGTTCTGGTTGTCATGTACATTTGAGTTTGTGGGAGAATGGAAACAACGTTTTTATGGCATCTGAGATATCAGAAACTCGGTATGGGATGTCAAAGATTGGAGAAAAGTTCATGGCTGGGGTTTTTTATCATCTTCCGTCAATTCTCGCAATCATTGCACCATTGCCAAACAGGTGAAGTATCGTTCCTTCTGATATAAACTATTTTTTCAGGCCATGTCTAGGTATGATTTTTTATGTAAGATTCTGCTTAGTGAGATTTATTATGCAAATCCGAGTAAGTTTATGTCATTTTTGAATGAGAAAGTTTAAATAATTCTCAAACAACTCCCATTTAGATATTTGCTGCGACATCAATTATGCTTCATTTGTTGACTTTAATCATTTTCTTGCTGGTTATCAACTTCATCAATTATGATTCAAGTTGTTCACTTTAAAATATTTTTAGACATGTAGGTTGGTTAAGATGTTTGAGTATGTGTGCAGCTTGAATCTTATAAACTCGTAGTATTGTAAGGATTAGTAGTCTCTCGTATTCTTAGTTTCATACATGATTCTAAATGTCGATTTCGTGTCGGACTTCAATAAGTTGAAAAATAAACACGTGTCGGAGAAATGTCGGTATGTCGGAATCTCGTCGATGGAAACACAGTAAAAAGAGTTTACATTTGTTCAGAAAACTTCCATTTCGATATCGTGTCGAAGTCATGTCGGTAAATTGAAAATAAAACACGTGTCAGAGAAATTTCGGTGACACGCGTAGACATTTAGTACCATGGTTTCATATTGTATTTTGCATTTAATGATCATTCCATGCTCTTGTCATAAAAACACCTTGCCAAAGTATATTATAGATAGTAGTACATATATCATCATTTGGTATGCTGTACACCAGATATCACTATCACTCACATGCTTGCCTAGGCCTCCCTATGAGTCATAGCTTGACGTGTCAGAAGTTTGTATACCTGGAATCTTACAATGTCACAGTCTTTATGGTTGTTACATTTTAGTCATGCTCACTTATAGTAAGCCTTTCTATGTGTAGCAAGCAGCAAAGTTTTGTTTTAGAGAAGAACCAAAAAAACATGTAGAGGGCCATACCATGGAGATGATTAAAAAGTAAAGAAAGATAACAACATAATGAAAACATTAGAAAAGGCTAGAAGAGTTCACACCAGCCATAAATCCACTAGGCCAACTGCACAGTAATTGGCCCTTCCATTGTCATCTGGATAGTGCTAGGCAATGACAACCCCTCCAAAAGTGAACAGATGATGTACTAAGCTAAACTCATGCTCTTTCTATGGAATATTCTCCTTTCTCGTTCTTAACACAACATCCATCATATTGCATGAGGCAGCATCTACCAGATTACACAATGTCTCAAGATATTTGAAAGTTGTGCCTCCATAAACCCCAAAAACTCTCACCCCAGCCAGATGGAAAACCTCACTTCTTTCATGAATCCCTTAACAAAAGCAAATACCACAAGTCTTCATTAGCCTTGGATGCAAACAATGCATCTAATTTAAGCTGGAAACCTGCCCTTTTATTGCCCTCTCCGTCACACACCCCATGGAATATGTGCTAAGCAAAGAATGAACTTCTGAATGATCCGGTGATTTTGAATCTGATGCTTATACTTAATCCTCACACCTCCACTTGTAATGACTGAGAAAAGTTATTTCACAAAGAAGGAATCATTCTTACCCACAATCATGTATTACAATCTTGAACAATTCAGAGACTTCCTAAGCCCCTTGGTTTCTAGAAGTGCAAATAATGGACATAGAACAATGAACATCATGGAAGATGCCTCCTTAAATTGCACATTCCAAATGATCCTAGAATTTATTGCTCACGACATTACAACACTCATAGGTTCTCGTAGAAAACAAAGCAACAATCTGGAACAGAGCTAGGAAAAACAGTTTCAGTGTTGCCGGGCCAGCTCACTAATCTTCCCACCAATCTTAACTCCTCAACCATGTGTAAAAAGCTAGATTGACTTTGGAGCTTCCCATACCTTGAGTGCATGGAAGTGCAAGTACTGGACACAGAACAGTGACCTGAATGTAATGGGGATGCCTCCCAAATTTCACATTACAAATGATTCAAGAAATAGGATATTGATATGGCAGGGATGCGACATTAAATATAATTTCTTTTACATTTATAGATTTAACTTTCAAATGACACAAAATCGAATATACATAAAACAAAATCAAAATATCCATCATGTCCTCATTCATAAACTATGAATCAAAACATATTCAAGAACTAGTTTATTATTCATCATATTTTAAAGATTCATAATCATGCATCTAAATGACATATAAAGTAGTGCATACACAAAAAATAACAAAGTCAAAATATCCATGCGTAAAAACAGTGACATATACCCACCCCATATCCCAGCTGAATCCCATCACATTTTCTTACTATTTTACCCAATGATACGTCATGTGGCCTATAGCCTATAGTTAATAACTAAAATGAGACATTAGACAGTTTATACGCTACCATAGAAAAAGATGGATAAAAAATTGAAAGATATCACTATGGAAACTGTATGAATGTTAGCTGATGTAATTCACTCTAAAAGTGACATTCCTATTGACTTAGGTCAATATTTTAACAGAAGAAACAATGGACTAGGGAGGACTATCCAATTATGTGTGAGCAGTATAATCATGGAACTGACTGTTCTCAACCTTTGTTGATCTTAAGGAAACTGATGCAACATACTATATAAAATTGTTCTGTGTTGAACCACTTGACTGTACTACTGTGTATTGTCATGCCCTGTATTTATTGTATCTTCAACTTCCTCAGATTCAGGCTAGGGTTTATACCACCCAAGAATCCCAAATAACATGAGGGATATTCTGCCTCCTTGGCCTCTTCATAAGCTAGTGAACATTGGCTGTGCTAGTCTCAGAATTTTTGACTTAACATTGTAGCAAAATATTCCTCCCTCATCCTAGTCCTCTCCATTCCTCTTCTGGAGACAAATGTCTTTTGTTACTCTGAAATATATCCTGTATCTAGAGGATGTCATGCTTATCTTGTCCGTTTTTTAACTTGTTTCTTTATTTCAAATTTATTTTTGCAAATAAATTCACAAATTGACTTTCCTGAAAGTAATGTCAAGACTAGACAGGCTCCTTTGTACTATGTGTGGTGCTAGCTTTGCTTGCATTTCCTTTGAAGCCCTAAGTGTATTTGACATTCAAAATGCTGAATGTGCCATCAGAATGGCTTGAGTTATGAAATAAGTTTAAGTTCAAAATCCATCTTACTTGAGTGTCAAAAGTAAATATGCACGTAGTTGAATTGGGTAATCTTGCTGGTGCTTCCACAAGACTTTGAAAGATTGTATGCCACATAAATACAAATCAGACCCCCAGGCATGTGTGTGAAGCATTCTTAGTTGCTAAGTGTGGCTTATTAGAGCTCTTCCTAAAATTATACTTCTTAAGTTTTTACTCTTTAGTGAACTTCCTTGATTTGACCAAACCTCTACTGAGGTCTGGTTTTAATTTTATGAGGTTTGATGCCTAAAACAAAATATCCTCGAGTAGTATAATTATATAAAAATATAAACTTGGATGCCTCTATTTGTGCACTGAAATAGTCATCTTGCATGGATTCTGTAAAACTTTCTCGAAGTTGTTCCACTTGTCTGGCGATCGAGGTATTGATTACAGTTTGTGATGCAGTTGGTTTTGCTCATAGTCTATTTTTATTGTTTGGTGATGATTGATTTATTCTGTGCATTCTATTTTTCTATAAAATGGTTTTAATTTAATGCTTAGTTCTTTTATATCTCTAATTTAGCATCAATGTTCTATACATGTCTAACATATATGGCTACCTAGATATCTCTGTTATGTATGCTGAAGTCAACAATTCTTCCATATCAATCACTGTGTGTGACAGGATACTTAGATTTGCATTTACTATTTCACTGTTTTTCCTTATTTTCCTTTTAACTTTTCAATCACCACAAATCTTCATACTAACGTTGATATATTGTTTATGACTCTTAATGGAAATTGACTTTTCTGGGTTCCAATGGTTTTATACTAAATATTCCATCTAACTTTTCATTTCACATGTGGTTATGTTATTGTTTATAGCTCAAATATTGTCCATTAATCTCTTTTAGAAAGTAAAATATCATTGATTATAGCTATGATCGGATTCAACCAAACACATGGAGCGGAGCGTATCAATGTTGGGGCAATGAAAACAGAGAAGCTCCCTTAAGGACAGCTTGCCCTCCAGGAGTTTCAAGTGGATATGTCAGCAATTTTGAGATCAAATCATTTGATGGGTGTGCAAATCCACATATAGGTTTGGCTTCAATTATAGCTGCAGGAATCGATGGGCTCCGACGAAATCTCAGTTTACCTGAACCTGTTGGTATGATTTGCATCTTCTTATTCTATGTTTATTGCTTCATAATGAGTTCAATTTTGAACTTTTCACCATAATAATGTCAACTACAAGAAACTATACCTGTGATTAAGGTGTTTAAATTTCCACTAAATTTTGTATCTTGTTTATTTATATGCAATTATGCTTTTATAAATAAAATACTTGATTGCATTGCTCATGCATAAGAGTATTTTATTCTTCTCGCCTTTCCCACTTCCTTCTGATTACTCTGTTAAGTTTATCGTAGTGGCAACCTAGAAAAACTGATTTCAAAGTTCTATTTATATTGCTTAAGCTTGGCAGAAAAAAATTCTATAGTAAAATAATCAAAATTGAACACTTCCATGATAACATCTTGCCATAATTTCATTTTTGAAAGAAAAAAATACACCATGACTAAGATTAGTACACACTAAAGTTTTCTGCTTCTCTCGTTGAGGCCACTGATAACTTCAGTCTACTTTCATCTCTTGCCGGCGTTAGGCAGATGATATCTTAAGAATGAAACCAGCTATCATAGGCTTATCATTCAGGTTGTCATCCAAGTATGAAACGTTTTTAGGTGACTTGGGTCCTTTTACATCCTTAAGATCATGCACAGATTAATGGGACAAGTCTGTCTTTTTGTATATAGCTTAATATCATATGTAGGTCATATCAGTCCATTTCTCATCAGAAACTCACACTTTTTATTTATTATTTTTATTTTTCAATTGTAATTTCTGTAAAGGGTTTTGATCATGCTTGTTCTAACCTGACATGCTTGTCATACTTGATGAAACAGATAAAAATCCTGCTGATATTTATTCAGAAGTTCAAAGGCTGCCAAAAGAACTAAGTGAATCTGTAGCAGCTCTTGACAGCAACGTTGTCTTAAAAGATCTCCTTGGTGAAAAACTTGTGACGACTACTGTAGCAATTCGTAAGGTATCACTCATGCATTTTTATTGAAATTAAGTTATCATCTTCAGTTGTTGACACTTGAAGAAGTGAGCTGCAGTCAGCTTTTATGGTTGCTTTCATTTTGCTAATAAACTTATATTCTTGGGTATTTATGAGATCTTATGAAGCAAGCTAAGCATGTATGATATATATGCTGTAGTTTGAGAGGGAGTGTTAGATTATTTGAGTGTTTTATATTATGTGGTCATATTGATCCTTGTATGGATATCCATCTTATTCATATAATCTCCTATATACAGAGGAGACAAACCCTACATCAAGTTTAATCAATTTTATTCTTTTACAATAACAATTATAATCCCATATTTTTGTGAACTATGTCAAAAATCCATTTTGTGGTAACTGTATGATGCCCTGGGGCTTGTTATCATTGCCTCTGCCTTGAATCAGTTTCTTATGAGATTTCAAATGTCTTACCATGATTTTCAGGATAAATGTATCATCATCTATTACTGTATCTAACAACCATATTTGTGCTGCATGTAGTTTTGTGTTGACACTGTTATGTTCTTCTCTAATTATCTGAAGCAAACCTTCCTCACTTTTCTTTCTTGATTTTTTTTGTAATCTGAAACTTAGATGTTGTTTTTCAATAATATCGTCAATGTTGTATTTGCAGGCGGAGATTGAGTACTACGCAACAAATAATGGTGCATTCAAGCAACTTATACATAGGTATTGATATAATCATCCTCCGGAGCTATATACATTCTTGTACAACAGCTTCGTTCTGGTTCTTTCTGGTAGTGGTACACGACCTTCTGTTATAGTGTTCTGCCCATTGGTTTGGTCAAATTAGGTTGTTCTTTTGAATTTTAAACTTGACGTTGGTTAATCAGTTCATTCCAGAGATGAAGTGTTACCTTTCTCTTCATTGTGCAACAACAAAAATGGTTGATGTTTGGGAACTCAGACTTGGTATGATATTGGTGAAGGGGATCTCAGACTCCCAAGTTTCTTTTGGGTCCTTTGGGCAAAAATATGTAAATAAAATGTTTTCTTCATTTTCATTGCCAGAGGATGCTTGCATGATTTAACAAACAACATAACAAAAGAAAATTATGAATAGCTATTATTGTGATATTAAAATATTAAGAATCAATGCAAAGACTTGGTCAAATAACATAAAGTCGACACAACTTCAACCACTTTTCAGAAGTCATGAAAGATCAGCTGGATGATAGAATGGACTACTTTGGCGGTGCCTTTTTTTCTTGCCTTGAATACATGCAAAGAAAGAAAACTCATTTGAGAAACGGTCGTAATCTTTTGGAATGAATTGTCAAGAAGTCTTTTTTGTTTTTTGCAGAGTAAAAAGAGGGTAAGTCTTCGGATTGTCAAAAAATTGACATGATCCATAATCTCAAATTTATGTCTATTTGATGGTAGCGTTTCTAATGATGAAAAATATTTGCATTTTGGGACTTAAATGAACTTGTTAAAGTACATGTTTTCAACAATGTTTTTTTTTGGTAAACGGTAGTTAATTTTCTTTCTATTACTTTAATAAATTTACAACCACAGTATTTCGAAGTATTGCGTCTAACAAAATATTACAAAAATAGTACCCCATCACTCAACAGGTGACGGACAAGAGAAAAAAGTTTTTAATAAAGTAAAAAATTTTCTTTCAGTATTCTGCTGTGAATCAATTAACCAAAGGTTAATTACAAGTGAGGATTGTCTTCCTGAAGAGCAGGAGTCTCAGTATTATACACCATCTCAAGTTGGGAATCATTGGGAGGCAATAAACTTTGCTCTGAATCCCTCTTTTCCTGAAAAGATGATATAGTCCGTAAATTTTCACTTATCTCAAAGTCTGTAGCCAAAGAATCTGAATTAAAGTATGAGTGTTAGTAAAAAATAATTCAAATTTTAACTCAGGTGGAAAGATGGTGTATTGACTGTCAGAGGAGAGAGGCAGAGATGAGACATGGGAAAGGCGGCAAAAATCAGACGCCATCCCATTGTCAAATTCGTTTCCCGTACACAAAACGTTCGCAAGAGCTTCGGATTTGAAATCCTTCTGCAGAGGCTGTATGCATGTAGTGCATAGGGAGTCTCGCCTCCGCCAGTTGTCGGAGCAGGAGTTCCGACAAGAGTCTATCGCCCTATCGAAGGTATAAGCTGGAGGAGCCGGAAGGGGTAAGAAACACCCTTCAGGTACAGCGGCAAAAGTGTCTCCCATACCCAGACCATGGATATCATCACAAGCATAACTTAAAAATTTCCCAGGCAAATCATAAATATTATTAGTTCTAAAATCATCGTCACAAGCAAGACTGGAACCAGCCCTTGCTGCTCTTGTATTTTCTCCCAGGACATGATGTAAGTGAAGCCTATAATTTTTTGGACTTCTAAAAGAGCAATCCATCTCTATATCTTCAAACACATA
>JAMKQA010122399.1:0-12620 GCA_024699735.1 Posidonia australis | reverse complement strand
GGGAAGAAATAAGGGATCAAGGGGTTCGCTCGTTTCAACCCTAAATCCTAATTATATATTTATATATTTTAAATATTTAATAACTTATATATATAGTCGGTTCGGTTCGGTTTGGTTCGGTTAAACCACTCTTAAAACCACAAACCGAACCATAAGATTCGGTTTGGAGATATTTCAAACCGAACCAGACCATTAAATTTAAAAAATCGAACCGAACCACTAAAAATGGTTCGGTTCGGTTCAGTTCAACGGTTTCGATGGTTTGATGCCCACCCCTAGCTACATGGGCTTTGGAAGGAAATAGAGGGACTGGATTGGCTACTGTGTGAGCTTGGCACACTTTTCAATATTGGTTAATGGGTGTCCGAAGGGCTTTTTCTCATGTGATTGTGGGCTTCGACAGGGGGTTTCTCTCTCTCCATTACTCTTCTCATTGGTTGCTGAAGTATTTGGCTGTTTATGTACCAAAGCTGAAGTTGATGGTTTCCTTAAGGGGTTCTCTCCAAGAAAAGGATTACAATCAATTCCACATCTACAATGTGCAGGGGATACTATGGTTTCCTGTGGGACATCTCACAAAGTGATTGTGAACTTGACTTTTGTGCTTGGTCTGTTTGGGATGATCACTGGCTTAAAGGTTAACTTTCTTAAATCTACTGTTATAGGGGTTTGTGCTAATGAGCAGTTGGTGCAGGATGAGGTGGATTTTTTGGACTGTAAGGTAGAATATTTCCCCTTTTAATGCCTGGGCCTTCCTCTGTCCAGTAGGGGTCTCAAGGTCTGTGATTGGGATCCAGTTGTGGAGAGATTTGGAAGACGATTATCTGGTTGGGCTGGCAAATTTCTGTCGTTTGATGGGAAAAGTCACTTTGATTTCCTTAGTCTTTGCAAATATGACTATCTACTATCTCTCGATGTTTCGTATCCCGATATCAGTTACTAATAACTTGGAAAGGATCATGAGCCACTTCTAGTGGAAAGGGGGTAAAAAGGGATCAGTTGGTTTTCATATGGTGGCATGGAGCAAGGTTTGTCGAGCTAGAAAGGAAGGTGGTATTGGGCTGCATGGTTTCCACTCATTCAACGAGGCTCTATTATGTAAGTGGATTTGGCGGCTAAGTCAATGTAGGGAAGAGGGATCCCTTTTGTGGCAAAAAAATCATTCTTGGAAAATGGTATAGATGTAGGTTTTTGGGTGTGATGGGGAAGTATGTGGGTAGAGTGTCTTGGATATAGAAGGACATATTGGAGGTAGAAGAAGTATTGAGGTGTGGATTATGTGTGGAGGTGGGTGGAAAGGGCTGTTAAATACTCTTTTCCTTCTTTGTGAGGATCTCAAAGTGCTTTAAGCATTCTAAGGTAGGGATAGTATGGGATGTTTGATTTAGGAGGGATCTTCGTGATGCAGAAATCTTGGACCTTCTGGCACTCATGTGTCTTCTGGATTCCCATGGTTCCTCTTCTATCACATTCAATCTTGACTCAAGTAGATGGAGTTGTGATAACATTTGTTCTTTTTTGGTAAAATTGTTGTTTTAGGTTATTGCATATGGGGAATTTGTCTCAAACACACATAGTATATTTGGAATAGCCACGTTTCAACGAAAATCTAGTTTTTTGCCTGGTAATTGCTACACGGAGGTGTTTTTACTAAAGGTGGCATTGAAAAGGCACAGGTAACTACTAGTAAGTAGATGCTCCTTTTGTTTTAGTAGTGAAAAAGATTGGTGACACTTGTTTTTTGGTTGTTTGTTGGTGAAAGGTTGGTGGAGGTACCTAATTGGTTTGAATTCCAATGTGTAATTGGAAATTAAAGACTTTTGGATTTTGTGGGTGAGTAAACAAGGAATTGGAGGATGGAAATGGAGGGTTTTGAAGATGCTACCTCATGCTATATGGTGGTTCTAGTGGTTTGAGAGGAATCGAAGGATTTTCCATGGATGTTGCATTGATTCCAGCAAAGAAATGGAGATGGTTTGTGTAACACCTGTAAAATTCATTTTGTAATTATTTACATTGTTAATGAATTTATTCCTAGACGGGTGTTACTATTTCGAGGTCCATTGTGTGATTTTGTATTTTTCGACTTTGGCCTTGTGCACTGGTTTCTGTTTACGCGTCCCTGTGCGTGGTTGGCACTGTACATTGTGGCACTGTGCATGTAGAACCCGCGTTCTTGAGGTGATTGGTGGGAGCAAGTTGGTGGTGTGAGTTTGGTATGCTTGTGTGGCTTGAGGGTAGATGAGATGCGTGGTTGTACATGCGCTCAGCTACCTCATTGCATGGCTTTATAAGTCAATGCGCAGCGGCCACGACCAGCTTACCTTTCCTCTCCTCCTCTTTTCTCTACGCTCCGTCGTCTCGAGCACGCCACCTTTCTTTTTTCCCTCTCCCTTCATTTGTTCTCTCCCTCCACTCACCTACTCCTCCTTCTCGACTCTCTCTCTCTTTCTTTTAGTCTCCCTCCCCTATCCCTTCTCCCTTATTTCTCCCCTCCTCTATTTGGCGTGCTTTAGGGCCAGCGACGGTGTACGACGGCGTGTAGTGGTGCGTGGAGTTCTAGAGTTGCGTCCTCGAGGAAGTCCCGTGGACGTTGTGATCACCAGAGTTAGTTGGAGGATCGTCGGAACGTGCATTACAGGTACGTATCTCTAACCCCTGTAATAAAGAGCATGAAAATGGTAGATGTTAGGAGAGAAAATCAAAAAGATCTCTATTGATTAGTAGGGATTACATATATATAGGTATCAGACACCCTTTGAATATACGGATATCCAATAACCCGTTTAACAATAAAATACATCCCTAACTATTCTAACACTCCTCCTCAAGTTGGAGCATACATATCAATCATACCCAGCTTGTTATATAAAGACTCAAACACACTCACTGCAAGACCTTTGGTGAATATATTTGCTAGTTGTTCTGAAGAGTGCGTATATGGAGTAGATATAACTCCATTCATAACCAGATCTCTCATAAAGTGGCAGTCAACCTCAATATGCTTTGTCCTTTCATGAAAGGTGGGATTGTTTGCAATAAAGATTGCAGTTTGATGATCACACCTCATAGACATAGGCACCTCAACATCACACCTAAGTTGCTCAAGCAGTGACTTCACCCACATCATCTCACACACAGTCTGAGTTATAGATCTGTACTCCGCCTCTGCACTAGATCTGGACACCACATTTTGTTTCTTGCTTCGCCAAGTGACTAAATTGCCTCTCACATAAGTACAAAAACTGGACGTAGATTTTCTATCACCTCTAACACCTGCATAACCTGAATCTGAGTAGGTCTCAACTCTGGTGTGATTGTTTTTCCTGTATACCAGACCCTTTCCTGCCGCCCCTTTCACATAAGATAAGACCCGAAGAACACCTATCCAATGTACATTCTTAGGCTTATGCATAAACTGGCTCAGAAGACTGACTGCATAAGAAATATCAGGTCGTGTCACCGTCAAGTAAATGAGTTTGCCAATCAGCCTACGATATTGACTAGGATCCTCCAGTAGCTCTAAGCTGCTATCCTAAAAAGATGGTGACTACTCGATAGGGGTGCTTTCTGGTTTGCATCCCAGAAGGCTTGTCTCCTTTAAGAGATCTAATACATACTTCCTCTGTGATAGATCCATCATACTATGTTCATATGCAAACTCGATCCCTAGAAAATAGTGAGGCTTTCTGATGTCTTTGGTCATAAAGTGTCTGTGAAGATGAATCTTTACCTCTGTAATTCCTTCTGTATCACTCTCAGTCACTAGAATGTCATCCACATATACAGCCAGTATGACACATCCATGACCTGTGCACCTGTAAAACACTGAGTGGTCCACTGCACACCGCTGAAAACCACCATCAAGTACCACCTGACTAAACTTCTCAAACCATGACCTGAGACTTTGCTTTAGCCCATAGATAGCCTTCCGTAATCTGCACACACAATCCTCTCCTTGAGCAACGTACCCTGGAGGCTGCTTCATCAAGACTGTCTCAGTCAGATCTCCATAGAGGAAGGCATTCTTGACATCAAGCTGATACATATCCTAGGAATTATTCAATACAAGAGACAACAACACCCGAATAGAATTGAGACGAGCAATCGGTGAAGAAGTCTCCTCGTAATCAATGCCATATGTCTGAGTAAAACCTTGAGCAACCAGTTTAGCTTTGTATCTGTCAATGTTGCCATCTGCTTTGTATTTGATAGTATAGACCCACTTGCAGGTGACCACTGTAGTCCCAGCAGTGCGGACCACTAACTCCCATGTGCCACGACTAGTAAGTGCCTTGATCTCCTCATCCATAGCAGCCTTCTAATGTGGAAGAGAAAGTGCTTCCTCGTAATGTTTGGGAATAGTTTGAGAAAGAAGGGATAAGATAAAACTACGAAAACGAGGATGTAGAGCATCATAAGATACAAAATAAGAAATAGGATGAACTGTACATGAACGAGTACCTTTTTGAAGGGCTATAGGCATGTCTGAGGAACTGGTGGGTGGATTTGCATCAGCAGAGGAGGATGGTTCGTCGTGAAGAAGTCCTGGAGGATGCTGTCGTTGGCGATACACCTGCAAGGACGAAGAAGCTGGTGGTGGAACAGGTGGTGTAGACTGAGCATGTTACAACTCGACAACCGAGGGAACAGGGACAGACTTAGACGGTGGAGGAACACTGTAATATGGTTCAGATTCAAAGAAGTAACATATGCAGAAACGTAATACCGACGAGTGGGAGGATGAAGACACAGATAACCCCTTTGAATTCGCAAATAACCGACAAAAACACATTTTATTGCACGTGGAGACAACTTGTCCAATCCAGGGGAAAGATCCTGAACAAAGGCGACACACCCAAACACCCTTGGTGTCAGACTAAATAAGGTGGATTCTGGTTGCAGACGACGAAGTGGAACCTCTCCACCAAGTGGGGTAACAGGCATCCTGTTGATAAGATAAGTGGCTGTAAGTACAACATCAGCTCAAAGATGTTTTGGAACATGCATATACACCATAAGTGTACGAGTGACATCTAGAATGTGCCTATGCTTACGTTCTGCAACCCCATTTTGCTGTGTGGCATGAGGACAGAATGTCTGATGGATGATACCCAGTGAAACACACATAGAAGTGATGTTAGAATGCATGAACTCAAGTGCATTGTCAGTTCTCAAAAACTTAGGAGTCACATGAAAATGATTCTTTATTTCATTAAGAAACTTTCTGAGTATATCATAAATATGACTTCAATCTTTTAACAAATATACCCAGGACACTCGAGGAAAATCATTAACAAAAACAACGTAGTACCTATGACCCGACACAGACTGGACTCTAGATGGACCCCACACATCACAATGAACCAACTCGAATACTGTGCTACTAGACGCAAGACTCAATTGTTTAAACGAAGCACGATGGTGCTTACTAACTAACACGATGCACAATCAAAATGAGACACAGACTGCCACGGTAAGGCTTGCTGGAATTTCTGATGAGATGGATGTCTCAGCCTATTGTGTCACAAGGAAGAAGACTCAACAGTAGATGTTGTAGAAGCCAAGCCTTGAGGAATCTCATCACGAACTAGCAGGTTCACTCTATTTCCTCGATCACGGCCCAAACCAATCCTCTTCCCCGTCTGCAAATCCTGAAAGCTACAGTGAAAAGGGAAAAAGGTCACACAACATTTTAGTTGTTTTGTAATAGCACCAATGGACAATAAATTTACAGGGAAATCAGACACAGAAAGGGCATTCTCAAGTGATAACTGTGAAGAGGCGTGGACCACCCCTTCGTCAGAAATTGGGCAAGTTCGGCCATCAGCAATCGCGACAGTCCGAATATCAGATAACTGGGACAGTTGTGTAAACAAACTACGAGTACCTAACATGTGGGAGGAGGCACCGGAATCAATGAACCAGGAGGAGTCTCTCGAGGCAAATATGGCACTAGTACCTGAAGTGCTGGCATGTGTGGTTATGGCAGTGGAGTTAGTGACTTTTAGCTGCTGAAGTCGCTCGTAATTAGCCTGTGATACAGTGAATGTCTGTGGCTCAGTGGTAGCAGCAGATATGGGGGTCTCTGTAGTAACATTAGTCGTCTGAGGACGACCAATAATATCCCAACATCGCTCAACTCGGTGACCCAACCGTCCACAGTGTGTACAATGTGGTCGTCCTATGGTATCAACACGACCACGTCTTCCTCGAGTACCACCACGTCCACGTCCACGTCCACGGGTGGTCGTTATGATAGAAGGCTCTAACACTGTATGAGAAGTAGCGGTAGACACCCGTATAGCCTTGTCGAACGTGATATGAAGATCTGGTAGTACATCAGTAGTCAGTACTTGTCTTCGAATTTGTGAACTGAGATCGGGATTCAAGGCAGAGAGAAACGCAGTAACCGTTAATTCTTCACGATATTGACGTAAGTGGGTGATATCAACTGTCAGAGGCTGATGAGCATCCAACTCCTCCAGTAAAGCTCGAAGAACAGTGAAGAGAACACCGTGAGGTGATATCCTGCTGTCGCTGTAAGCACTGAGGCTTGGGTGTTGTTGGGTGTGGAGGTATGACACTCCCTCCTGAGTATCGTGTGTAGAGAACGCCGTGAGGAGGCAGACCTTGTGGTGGCCAGTGCTGGTGGGACACGTGCCTCGTTGTTGGTAGCGTCCTGAAAGACTGGACAACCTTTCTAATGAGGGATTGACTTTATGAGGGTTCTCCAAGTATGGAGAATTACGAGACATTGATCGCTCTTGCACAGGGTGGTTTCACCATGACAGTGCAGAACGCCATGGTCGCTCCTTGGTGAACTGCTTGTGGCCAGAGTTTGGTTGCCTGACGTCGGTCTTCTCGACTCACTGTGTGTGGTTTTGGTCATTGATGGCCTTTGTTTGTGCTTTTAGGTAGTAGAGCTTCGATTGTGGTTTTAGCTGGTGTGGGCTTGGTTTGTTAGTTTTTGAAAAAATGGTTTGCGAAATAAATTTAAAAGAAAATCAATTAAGGTTTTATTTCACCGCTGTTTTTCTTAAGGTGCGTATTGGGTGACCTTTATCACTCATGCGTTTTCCTCATGTTTTTGGTTTACAGGTGCAGGCATGTAGAGGTTTATCGTAGTGTTTATAGTCTAGAGTCTCGTAGCACACACACAAATTTCTGATAGTTTGGTATTTTCTGTTTAACTTTAATTTTCACGTAATTTAATTTGTTTTAAATTATTGTGGAAAATTCGAGACGTGACAGTTTGTCAGATGCTAATTAGATGGTTGTCTCCTTATGCTTGTGCTGTTGATATGGATGCAGTGATTACGACGTGGCTGAATATTTTGTTTGCTGATTGACGTGGTTGACTATTTACTGTTTTTCTAGGATAGAGTGCTCATTACCACCTTGATAAAGAGCCTTTTGTTTTTCTTTGCTTTTATGTTTTCTTACTCTTTATTTTAATGAAAATTTCTCTTTTTGACTGTTCAAAAAAAGAAGAAGAAAGGAAGTCCATAGACAGCATGCTGCAGCACTTTTTATCATGGAAGAGTATTACTTAAATTACAAAAGTAATCATAATGAATTGTGTAAGAATTTAGAGAAAGTTCTAAAATAAAAAACATAATCATGCAATCTGTATGTGCTTCTTCCAACATTTACGTAAGTATTTCAGATACTGTGCTGGTTCAATGATATGCATTGTGTGCTCAATTTAGTGGGGCTGATTCACATTTGTAATTGGGGTCTGGTGCTTAGATTGAACACGATTGTTATATTGATACACATTTGTAACTGGACTTCATAATCTGGTGCTTAGGTTGAACATCAACACTATATTGATATTGGACTCTGTAATTGCACTGAACAATGTAATCATCTACTAACTGACCACACAGTTACTTTCTAAATGACATCCTTGAGAACATTTATATGAAGACATTTTTGATAAAATCGATGAGAAAAAGTCTCCCCTATTTTATATTTGTATGACAAAACTACAATGTTGTAGAATTTTATTAATTTACAATTTTAAAGTATCACTCTAGTAATAACACCAGGTTGTCTTGTTTTGACTAATATATCTAGTTTGCATGCAAACTTCTTGTTCTTTTATTAGATATCCCGCTGGATACAACGTGTAGAAAAAATTACTTATTGATTTGATTAACAGGTTTTAGCCAGAGGTGTTGAGTGCGACATTGCATTGCTCTCGGTGGAGAGTGAAGAATTTTGGAAAGGTGCTGAACCACTTCATTTTGGTCATTTGCCAAGCCTTCAGGTTACATGCTGCTATAACAGTTTTTTTGGTTCACTTCAACATTTTTTTATCCATAACTCTTTTCTTATTCTCACTGATCTTGCTTCTCAATCCTCACAATGAATTGTTGTTCACATTAAGTACACCTCACCTTTTGTTCTTGTTGTCCTTTTCTTTTTGATAAATCATTCTTGGTTTTGCATCAAGGTTACGATTCATCAACTTTGTAGGCTTTTCAGGTGTATTTTGCATGATTCATTTTGGGCTGTAAAAAGTCAGTGCACATGGTTACTTCTCTGGCATATTAAATAGCAGATATATGTTGCATGGGTTTCATTATGATATTTGCTGTGAGCTGAAGATTCTGTATTGCTTTATTCTACTTCAAATATCTGGATGCTGTGTTGGTTTATTGTTCTGCATATGTTGTGGATTGTATATGACTTTTCATGCTGTATGATGATATGCTTGTGTTTCTTTCTAATTGCCGTTGTCCATACGGTATTTACAAATTCCCACAAGTAGAGTTTCAACCTGTTTAAGCATGTGCCTTCTCAAACATGCAGGATGCAGTAACTGTCGTTGGATATCCACTTGGAGGAGATACTATCTCTGTCACAAAGGGTGTTGTTTCACGAATTGAGGTTAGATTTTGGTCACTTAATTATCTTATCTTGTTTTCTGTTTCATTGTGCATTGACACACATAGATTGGCATGCGTGCATGCAAGCATGAACCAAGTTATACATGATGGACGACAACAAATAAATGAGGAGTTTATCTTCTATTTAGAATGATTTTCCTTATACATACAAGGGACTTTCTGGTCAATATATGATGCGTAACTTGTTTTAAATGTAGAGGACCAGTATTATATGGCATTTACCTCATATTGCACAACCTTATTAATATACTGTGGATACTTGTATAGAATTAGTTTGGAGGAGAACAGTTTTTGATACTGACGGTTCTATTTCTTCTCATCTTGAAAAATTTCCCCAATCTGAGCTTTTAAATAGATGGTTAATTTTTTAAAATTTGTAGGATAATGAAAATTGTAATAATAATATTTAGTGTTACAGGCTTCTATTGAAACGTTACCTCATGTGAATTGTAGTCAAGGTGGATCAAATGAATCTGGAGAATAAACAGAGGGTTGTTCAATGATAAGTGTTTGTTGGAAGAAAATGGTGTTTCACTTGGTTTGGAGTGGTCAGAATTTCTTTTTGCTGATCTGGTGGGGATGAATGGCTCAACTGTGGCTGGACTTGATGTGCTAGTAGCTATTTGAGCTGTGCTGTTTTGTTGTTTCCTTTTTGTTTCCTTGTTGCTTGTTTTGACTTGTTGATTTGTTGTTGTTTTTTAATGAAAAGGGTTTTTTTGTCTTTTTTTGCTCTTTTTTTTGCTTCTGCTTGATCTTATCTTCTCAATGGGATCTTTGTCGTCGTTTTTTTCTTCCTAGTTTTTGAATAAAATTTTCTTTGCTGACTGCTAAAAAATGCTTTGCTGCTTTGGCTACCGACGATGGGATCAATCTTTTCCTGTTCTGAGCACATATCTAGCGTATATTGAAGTATTCAAGGAGCACAAAGTGTTTGGTTGCCAGATTCATTAACCATCACCTTTCAATAATAAAAAAACGATTCATGTACCATCTTGATAACCTCATGTCTGCCATGGAAGTCTGTCACTATGACTTTTCAATCATGCTGATCTTAGCTAGTACCTTGTTATTTAGACAATTCTGTCATGATTTCACTATCGGATATGAAGTTAATGTGCCAGATAATGAGACATTAGGAAAGAATAAGTGAACATAGATTAAGGCATTAAGCTACAATAAGTGATAGAAAATTTGGATTTATACCCAGAAGATCAAGAATGAAAGCTAATATACCTACTTAGACAACTGATACGAAACTATGGATGTAAGAAAAAAAGGATCTTCACTTGGTTTTTATTGATTTGGGAAAAGCTTGTGATATTGTTCCTAGAGAGATTGCGGAGGGCTCTGGAAAAGAAGGAGATACCTTCAGATAAAGGCATGGTTGCTGTTGTTGTTTCATGATTTCACTGTTATAATAAATATACCTGATCTAAATCAGTCCTATACACCACAGTTGTAGCATAAATGATGACATGCGAAATTTCAACAACGATAGGCTCTAGAAAAAAATTGGTATGTCAAGTGTATCTAGACTGACAAGTATGATACATTAAAAAAATAAACGAAACATTGATGTAAAGGTAAAAGGATCATTGTATTAGTCATAGAAGAGGTTACATATATATAGGACACACTAATACCCTATTGCATGAATTCGAATTATATGGATATCTTTTACTCATCAATACTCTCCTTTAAGTTGGAGCGTATAGATCGATTATGACTAGTATGTTACATAAAGATTGATAGTGAGTTGAGGACACAGACTTTGTAAAAACATCAGTTAGTGGAGTAGATGACAAAGTATATAGAGTAATAATCAATCAACTCAGAGCTACATTCTTGACGAAGTGGCAATCCACTTCTATGTGTTTTGTCCTCTCATGAAAGACAAGGTTGCTTGCAATACAGATGGCTACTTGGTTATCATAGTACATAGGTATTGATTCCTTGGAAGAAACTCTAACTTAAGCTAGAAAAGATTTAATCCAGATTATTTCTCATGCAACATGAGCTATAGCTTTATATTCAACTTTATATTTGTTAAAATATGGATATCCAATTCAAAATTAATTGATTATGAGTGGAGAAGTCCTTCTATATAACCACAAGTCTTATCCTAACTTTTTTCAATGTAGGACTATTCCAATACTCTTCCTCACTTGTGACCTTTTTAGGTCTAATATGCGTCTCTTTTGGATATAGGTAGATGTGTGTGAACTTGAATCTGTTTGGGTCTCTTTTGGACTCTGATACTATATAAAAATATGGACAACCAACTCAAAACCAATTAATTATTAGTGGAAGAGTTCATCTATCTATAATCACAAGTTCTGTTCTCACTTTTTTCAATGTGGGTTATTCTAACAATATTTCTTGGAAGAAACTCCAACTTAAGCTAGAAAAGGCTTGATCTTGACACCACGTTTTGTTTTCTACTTCTCTATATTACTAAGTTACCACCAACAAAGGTATAGTATCTAGATGTAGATTTTTTATCTCCTCCATCACTAATAACTAGAGTCTGAATAATGAGTTTCTTTCAGGTGTCTACCTCAAATCCAATGGCATAGGTAGTGTCTGATCGAGTCACTGTTAAACATATTAACTTACCAACTAAGCGTCTATACCTCAAATTCCTCAGAAGACTCATCCTACATGTCCAACTTACGATCAATTGACTTAGCTTTGCACCCTAATAAAATAATTTTTTGTAGCAGATCAAGTGCATATATCCTTAGAGATAATGCTACTCCATTCTTTGAGTGAGCTATTTCAATCCCCAATAAATACCGTGTCTACCCAAGTCTTGACTTACAAATTGTTTTTGGAGAAACTCCTTGCAATCCTCAATACCGACATAATTACTGTCAGTCAATAAATTATCATCAACATAGATAGCAAGTATCATACAACCCATAGAGTTCTGCTGTAACATCCCAGTGCTACACAACAGTATGAGAACTACCTAAACTATGTAGCAGTATTAAAATAAATAAAGTTAACTACCCAGACCTGTGTGCGGCAAGTGTAGCTCGAAAAGTTACACCAGAGAACACTGCTCCTACAGCTCAGCACCTGAAAACAAGGGGACAAGAAAACATGCGTGAGTGACAAGAATGCCATCCAGTACGCGTCCTAAAAACAACACCAAAAACACAGAAAACCTATCCAGAAAGCATCATTTTAAATCCTTATATGTAATTCTTAAAATTCAGAAAACAATGGTTTTTCAAACTTTTCTTTTCTTTTCTTTCAAATCTCATGCTCTTTCAAAGTCTTTATTCTCAACATTGGAGAAAACAAATCATTTTATCTAGTTTCCTAGCCCAAAACATCATTTAAAAACCAAAGGCACAATTTGCCACAACCCGGGTTAGAAACTAGTCCACACACACAAAACCACATAATTCCATTATTTCCATATCTATACTAGTCGTATCACCCTGGCCACAGGCGATTGACCTGGCCACAAGCAGCTGGTGAGGATTCCATGTCACCACACCCACACTGCAGTGTCGCGGTGAACCACCCCGTACTGAAGTTCAACCGCCCCTGCCGCAGTCTCAAAATGTACCCTCACTGGTACAAGCACGGAGTACGTCCTAGGGACGCCCTGGTGCCCGAGTAACTGGGGACTCTAACCCCAGCCTCGTACAGCACCGGCACTGAGGGTAGTCTGGGTCTTTTTCACCCCGG
>JAMKQA010122398.1:0-11740 GCA_024699735.1 Posidonia australis | reverse complement strand
CCCCCCCCCCCCCCCCCCCCCTCTAGAGAAGCCTTAGTATCCTACACCTGGTTCCTAACCGTGATTCAAGCACACAGTTATAGGACACAGATGACCCATGTAGAGCCCTTTCATTAGATTTTGGGCCCATTCCTTTGAGTATTTGGACCATTAATGGACTTGGGCTTGAGGTGTAATTAAAGGCTTAGGCTTTTGAGTGGATTAGGGCTTTGGTATGGGTTTTAGGAGATTGGGTTTAGAGAGTTGGTAAGGTTTAAGACGACCAAAGCACGTTCTCATAGAGGAATCTACCAACGAATGACTATAAAATCAGGGTGTCTACAGTCACTATAAGAATTTATATAGTAACTAGTCGTATTTATCTAGTAACAAGAATAATTTACTAAGTAATAAAAAGAATTTCTATGGTAACTATAGGAATTTGTATCATAACTGGTAGTATTTATCTAGTAACAATCAGAATTTATTTCGTAATAAGAAGAATTTCTATGGTAACTTTAGGAATTTGTATAGTAAAGATGCATATTTTCTTAGTAGAATTAATAATACTTTTTGCTTAGATAACTATAATATTGTATAATCAAAACAAAGTGAACACACAAAAAAGAAGTACAAAAAAATAGAAGGTATTAAGCAATAATTTGATAATAAGATGAATTTCTATTGTAACAATGTAATTAGAAGAATTCATTTTGTAGTTGTGGATGGATTTTTAGGGTGTTGATGTAGAGCTGTCGTCGTGTCCACTCACATCGTCATCTCTTTTGTGATCGCCACTTATGCTTTGCTGATACTGGTTGATAAGATACCTTACGGGAGTTTTGCGGCAGTAATTGTGGTTTGAACTCTCAATTCACTGAGTCAACGGGAGGATGCTACCAACAACATCCTCGTGCTATGTAATCCTTCCCTTCAAAACAAACAAAATAGAAAAAAAAAACTTTGGATTAGCCTAGGTGTAGTAAACAATATCAAAAATAACAATAAACAACATAAATGAATGAGACTAATATTAACGAGGGGTTGTCCCTGTATGCATATGCCATGGCCTATTTTTAAATGAATGTAATGTAATACATAAAAAATGATTAGAAAGAAAACTTCCTTTCACTCTCGAACATTCTGGCATAGAGTGCAGGAAGTAGAGGCACGGACAAAGCTCTGGAAGTACGCTTTGGCTTTGGACAGAAGATGCTCTCTAATGAATCTAGGTTTTCACAAGGAATTTGACATGGAGGAGGGGGTTGAAGGCTCTCTCTCTCTCTCTCAGGGTATCTCTCTCTTAGGACCTCTCTCTAGGGTTTCTAGGTGGCTTCGTAGGGTTTTGAATATGTCTTTCCTCAAACTCTTAACCTAGAAGTCCTTTTATAGAGTTTGAGGGTACCAAATCTTGTCAAAAACGAGTAAGAGATCAAGGGTTAGGATTAAATTTCCATAAAATGACAAAAAATAAGATAATAGATCTCGTCACCCATGAGATAGGTGACAGAATCTTCATGTCAGTGTTTAGAGTGGCGACGAGGTTGGAATTCTGTATTTAGCTGATGTGGAGAATCAATGCCTGTAAGTGGAGAATCAATGCCAGTAAGGCAACAATATTTGTCACGTCAGCCAATCACCTATACATGTAGCTTCGAACAACTAAAAAGGAAAAATTTTGAAAATTAAAATCCTAAAATATCCTCATATGAATCTATTAACAAATAACGACCAAATCAATCACTGAAAATCATCTTCGTAATAAAAAGATTTTAAATAAATTCCAAATTCAATTTAAACTTAAAAACTTAAGTAAATCAAATTTGAAAATTTTAAATATCTAAAATTACGAGAATATTAGTTAAAATCAAAGATATATTAAATTAAACATAGATTGGCAATCATCTAGATATTTTGGATATTATCTTTATTTTTAACATTATCTTGTATTAAATATAGTTATTACATTTAAAAATGTGATTACTTATCATAAAAAATCTCATTTTTGGTAAAATAAAGATAAGTATTCTTAATTATCATGTCATCCAAATTTCAATAATTTTACTAAATTATTTGGCATTTATAAAAATTTATATGGTATGCATATATATTTAAGCGTTAGAAAATATAATAATTATGGGAAAAATCATGATAATATTTATAAGTATCCCATATATCATATTAAGGCCCAAGATAACAAATTATGTGGAAAGAGACATCCAGGATACTCATCACCTATGGTCGTAGTGCCAAGACATCTTGTCATCTATCTCAACAACAACAAGACATGTTGCCTTCTGAAGTGGCGACGAGGCCCATCGCCGGTCACACTGGCAACATCCTAGTCTTTTATATTTTAACCCTTGTCTTTTATCTTAATCCACAGAGATACATTAAAAAACCAGAAATACTTCAGAAATTCCACAAAATCGTAAAACATCTTCTTTAATATCAAAATACTCAAATCTACCATCAATTTGAATAAGACGGAAGTGTCAACTCTGCCACAGCTAATAACTCACACTAAAAATGTTCAAAGGGTTCGAACCTACTACTAGTTTGAGTGTGTTAACTCTGCCACAGTTGACGACTATGAATCAAGTAAAATAAAAAATATTTTTAAAGAAATTATGAAAAATCTAAAAAATGTATTATAAATCCTTAGCCATGTAATTTGGAACGCCTCAAGGATTCATATCCTCAGTAACTCTGGAAAATACGAAAATGAGATATCTACAATAATAAGATGAATTTCTAATTTTATATAGTAATCAAAATATTTCCTATGGTAACCAAATGATTTTCATTGGTAAATAGATAAATTTCTATAGTAACAATAGGAATTCTAATAGTATCCATATGTTTTTCTTTGGCAATAAATTTTCAAATGTTATTAATCCAATGTAAATACTTTTTGGATGAATACATATGGCAACGAGAATAATACCTCTGGTAACCCAAATAATTCCTATAGTAACCAAAGTAATCCTTAGGTAGGATTTGGTATGTTGAAATGAAAATAGACAAGAATCAAATGAACTTTGAAATAAAATTTGGAATGAAATAGAATAAAATGGAATAGAATAATTTTATTCCATTCCGATGTTTGGTATGGAATGGAATGGAATGAACCTAGACCTCTATTTTTCTTTCTCCGTGGCTTTGCCAAAATACTCTGCCTCCTCACTCTCCTCCGCCATCCACCATCAACACAACCTCACCGCCATTCATCCACATTCTGCTTCCCTCCACTGACGATGGGAATTTCTGCAATTGGAAGCTTGCAAACTCATCCCATGGTTGTTCTGTGAAGTCCAAAAATGTCATGTTGAAGGCCCGTAATGACCTAGAGCTAAAAGAAGAAGTAGAGTTAGATTCCTTGCCGTTGGATTCCTCCGAACCCAATTGACGACCTGTCTCGCTGTTGACATTATCGTCATCAGAAACCACCACTGTGGGAGAAGGAGAGGCCTCCTCTAGTGAGCTGACGACATCGACAACCACCGTTTCCACCATGGTGCTAACCTTCCCTTGCTTCAACGAGCTGGCCAAGCTCTATCAGATGGCCTGAAACTTGGCATCGACATAGGAAGGGAAAATGTCGCTGGCTTGCTCCTCGATGTGCTTGAGGTTTGGGAAGTTGAGCCTAGTGAAGTCGCCACGAAGCTTGTAAGTGACACGATCATAGGCGAGAGTAGCCTCCTTGGCGATGTCGAAGGTGCCAAGCCAAAGGTGCCTCCGTTGACGTACGCTGCGGTAGAGCTTTGTGGTCTTCGACGTCAGGGGCGCATGGATGGTGTGCTTCATGGGTTATGCTTTGGAGACTAGAAAGCTCATGACTTGTTGTTGCAAATCAAAGGAGGAAGTCATCGGGGTGCAACAGAAGAGGGAGGGAACTAAGGAGGAAGGGGGCTGAGGAGGGAGGAGAAATGGGGAGGAGGACGAGGAGTTTTTTATTTTTTTAATGATTCCAATGGACTTGGAAATTAAATTTCTTACTTTTTAAAAAGGAATAAATTTTCATGTTCAATGGAAATTTGATTCCTAAAGAAATTTCATTTCCATGTTAATTCTAAAGATATTTTTATATCAAATATTAAAATAGAATTCTCCCAATTCATTCCAATTTATTCCAATCTTCATTCTAAAGTACCAAACGCTATACTATGGTAATGTAAGAAATAATGTGAACAAAGGTCAACGAAAAAAGTGTAGATGAAAAACAAAGGTCGAACAAAAGTAAAAGCGAAAGACGTTGAAGAAACATAGACGTTGATGAAAATGATGCCTATTGTGGAAAAAGAAAAAGTAAAGAGAACGATGGAAATCACCTTTGTGAACGTCGACATCAAAGAAGAGGAAGCTTACAACAACGTTTTGGTGATGGAGGAAGCTAACAATAGACGAAAGATGAGGGAAGAGTGGTGTGTTGGAGCTGTAACCTAGAGATTGCAGAAGAATTAGAAAGTACTTGAATACATGGGAAGGTTGAGAGAGAGAATTGTTTCGAGAAAATAATGTAGGGGTTCCTTCAATTCAAACTCCAAGTGGGACATTAGATGTGTTTCCAATGACAAATAATGTAGGGGTTCCTTCAAAATTTCAATTATACGACATGGCAAATAATGCGTTTCCAATAAAAAATTCCAATTGTATGTTTTTTAAAATTGACAATCCCTAACTTGACATAATGGAATGACACAACATAACAACATGTTAAAGTTAAGTGATAATTTTTTGAACCATTTGAAATACTTATGTAATTCATGATTAATGACCATAACTTTATTTTAACATAATTCTACACGAATACTATCAATTTGAAAACAATTGGAACCGAATGTAATCCAATTATTACACATTTAACACTGTTAATAGATTATAAGCATATTAATACTAAACTGAATCCAAATACATTTTATACATATTTATAATTATGATTTGTCAATAAATAATTATAATTTTACCAAAATATATAAAATATTACTAGAAAAATGATATACAAAATAACACGGCAAATACACGATACCCATTGCCAAGCTTAATGATTCACAACCAGCCACGTTTAACTTTATGGACCTTCATTCAAAAGAAAATATAGTGATTAGAACCTTGAGCAAAGCAACCATCCTAAGTTCCATGACCAAGAACTGATATAAGTCAATATTAAGGTGAAACAAATTGCCACAATTATATTCAAAAACTAGCAGAGGATTGTTTGCTCGTATTCATCCTATCAGTCTCAAAAGCTACTGTAAAACTATGATTTCCTTCGGTAATCCTAGCTTGGAACAGTTAAATGCTTATTCATAGTAAATCATGTTTTCCAAATATTACAATGACACTACAAGAGCCAAAACCACCATCCTGTATTCCTGTGGGACAAGAAGGGCATTGGAATTCCTGTTTACAAGAAAATACGATATCATTCCTTTTCTTTCTTAATTGACGTAAATTTCAGATCATGATATCCACTAGCCCATTCTTCCACTAGGAGGAACAGAACTTCAGCTTCCTTAATAAAGAGCTATGGGTACTACAATATTACAGATTACAATTATAACATTATAGACAACATCTCAGTTCTTGGTGGTTCTTTTTTCTGTTCCATAATACAGGTGCATTTATTATTTGTAGGGTAAATGGAAGATGGATATAAAATTTAACGAAACAATGGCACAAACAATACATAAGTAGCTACTCACTACATTCTGCCTAACCGAATTCCTATTTACAGCATGCTATCTGTCCTTGCAGGCAGTCGTCGGAAGAAATTGACAGGGACTGGTGGCATTCTACCCCTGAATCTTGGATGTCTCATAACATAAATTCCAGCAGCCACAACAATTACCTGCATAGGAGTCACATAAAGGACCAAAGCTGCTATTAGGCAGAATACCATAAATATTGCCGTGGCTCGGGGGTCCCTCCAGCTGATTAGTGTCTGGAGACGCTCTCCTTGTGATGCAATGTCACCTACCACTGTCTGTATTCTTCCAGCCACACTCCTCAACCTGTCGTACCTCATTCTCACAAGCTCTGGGCTACGGCTTGAGGGGAACGTGTCAAACTCCTCATCAAGCTCATCTGGGTGTACGTTTTCAGCATGAGATATACGGGTGTTCATATGTGGTGGAAATTGAGGACGGTAACGGTAATTCCATATGCCAATCAAGACCATGTACAGGAAGACTGTAGGGAGAATAAGTTCGGGAAAGCAAACAAGCATCAAAAAGAGTATATGCACCAGCACAGTTGTAATGGGGTTCCTCCAAACACAAACACCTCCAAACCATCTACCAACAGCAAGCACGCCTGAGAATACTGACACAAGCCTGAAGAAATTTGCCTTACTCTTGCGCATGCTCCACAGATGTGAGTCAAAGTCAGACATGTACTCAACAACCTCCTTTCGAAGAGGTGGTTCCATTCTGCTCAATCTCGCTGCCACAATGCTGACAGCTTGCTGCCTTAGAATGTCAAGCTGCATCAGTGACAGTGGCCGTGTATAATGCATCTTTGGTAGTAGGGGTCTCGAGTAGATGTACATCATGTTAACAAATGATGTTGAGGAGAACCGTATTGCCAAATGGATTTCACCCATCTTCTTTACACCAGATGGGTGTAGAACAAGAAGAGGGTACGAGTGTGTGTAGACACGACTAGCTTGAAGTGTAGAAAGGCGTATCCTCACCTTCCCAATCTTCAAGTCTTTGTTGTGATCATCTGAACCCTTTTCCCCAATCTGGCTGTTGTCAAACACGCCCACAGTAAGGACTGTCGCAGGATCAAAGACCTCCCATGTGTATTGCTCATTGTACTTGGGGGTAAGACTGTTGATGATTGTGCGTGTCCTTACCCATTTCTGGCCGTACTTCGCAACACAGTATGTATCTGATGTTCCCTTTCCATCACGTGATTTCATGGGATGAAGGCCATCAGCATTGAGGATGCCAAGTTCTAGCAGCCCAACAGATGGCTTCCACAGCTGCTTTGCAGTTGGGCGGAGATCACTGCTGTAATATGTGGATTCGTCAAGCACATGGTACCCTCCATCTAGGCACAAACGCAGATGGATCCTGCTGGAGAATTTGTCCTTTTTTAACTGGTCAATATCAACAGCTACAGGCTTCTCAAGGTTAAACCAACGTGTTTGGATATTCCGGTCATCTGCACGTTTTTCTATCACTGATAGAGGTATGTGAACCCTACCAATCACCTCATCCTTGCTAGGAGCAACACGGTCTTCTACAGTGAGAATCAGGTGGTCTTCAAAGGGCTCGGCTGCCACAAACATGAGATCTTCATTCCAAAGAGCAGTCAATGTACGTGACTGGACTGGCCTTGTCTTCATGACCTGGTTCCCAATCTGTGCCCTAACATACACATCAGGGAATCGGGTTTTATCTCCTATCACTAAATCTTGAGCCTCAATGATGTTGACCCGCACATACCACAACCTTGGAGCATGGTAAACCTTTGAGCGTATGTGTTGGCTAAAAACAGAGTCATCAGAAGAAGTAGAGGATGCTGCATCGGAGTGCCAAGCATCTGGAAAGGACTCATCAGCTTGGGTGCCTATCCAAACAGCAAGCATCAATTCCCCCTTTACCTTCTCCCCCTTTTTGTCCTCAAGTCGATACCATTCCGGAGCAAGTGGGCTATCTGGTGGGACACGAGTGGGAACATCAGCTAAATCAAACCTCAATATCCCAACAAAGTCATCTTTGATAAGATCCTTATCCTTGACAAGTACGTCAAGGAACGACGCCTGCAACTGATCTCTAGAGAATGCAAAAACCTCATTCCATTCTGGGTTCTTCTGTTTCTCGAATATTCTTGTTTTCCCCTTGTAGTTTCCAAGTCTAACCTCAACGTAAGGATCAAGACTTCCAGTAACATCCATTGTAGGAAGGTCCCTTGCTTTCACTACACGTACAAAGAGATATTGCATTTGCTCCACAAGGTCATATGTACTGTAAGGCTTCTCTGCTCGTATAACACGGCCACCAACAATTCGTCCCCCACCAAGGAAAGGGCTTGTCTCTTTGACTGCATAATCCACTGGTTGCTGTGATGAAGATGAGTACATCCGCATGACCTTGGGCTGTTCAGGTTTCATATCATCTACTGCAAACCTTGGTGAAGGTTCAGTAGCCACATATGGGATGGAATGCTGATGTTGCTGGTGGTGGGTTTCTTTTGGAACACTGCGCAAAGTATGACTGTCATATTGCTTCTTTTCAGTAAAAGGAACAGAATTCGAGACTTGGGCCTGTGCCTCGAGGACACTAGTAGGAGTAAGAGGGTTGTTTGTAACAGTGGCGGCATCAATAGCTGGGAGAGGATTAGAGGCCCTGATGGAAGGGTCATCAGTGAGGAATACTTTCAGGCCTAGCTCTCCTTTCACACGTGAGAAGATGCTACGTTTCTCTAGTGGGTAGTGCATCACCACAGCATCAGAGAAGGGTACAAAAGATGTTCCAGCAAGCTGGACCTTCCCAAGAAAAGATTTGGATTGAGTGCCCCTTGTTATGTTGTAAACATATCCTTCAAGGGCAAGTTCTGGCAAAACTGTGGAGTCAGTGATGTTGAAGTAAAAGCATTCATTCCATACAGGATTGAGGTCCTTATCCTTGACTGTGGTGCGGAACTTTTGGCTATCAAAATGCAGCTCAACAAACGAATTAGAAGAGCCTTGGCCATCCTTGGGCATGAGATTGGAAGCACTCACAACCTCAACACCCAGCTTGAGGTGGTTCATTTTCTTCTTTCTAGGGGTGATGGTACAGTATTGTCAACCTGAAAAGAAGTACAACAAAACAATGTAAGTTTTAATAAACTGCACGTGATGTCAAGTCAGGGAATTCTTCAGAATTGAAAATTATGCTTATTTTGTTAACATCAAACACATAAATCAATGTTCCAGAGAGGGGCAAAACTATGATAAGTTTAGTAGCATCATGTTTGGATTAGATATACTAATACCACGCAAACTATACTTGAAATGAAAATACAACATACACATTCAATGGCCAGATCGATACCATTTCACCAGGATTGATACAGCAACAACCATGCTTAATCCCACTATGGCAGGTTGGCATCATGAATCTCTCCTCTCCTTATATTTTTATATATCTGACGCTACTTCCTCCGAAAATTATAACTTTTGGCAAAAAGTTGGATTGCAATTAAAAGTTGTAGTTCCAAAAGCAGTTCTTTGAGATCATCGATGGTAGTTTGTTGAGAAATTTAATTAGTTTATATTTTCTTCAATGCCTCTCTTATCAATTCGTACTAGTGTATAGCACCAATGCAGAACACAAAATACCTTCCTGAAGAGGTAAGAAAAGGCCAAAGGTGATCAAGATTATGAAAGGAAAGTTCATGACTGCATTCTATTGAATAGCTCCTGATTCTTGCATAGCATACATCAATATGGCTTACAACTTAACTCCTGCATGATTACATTTTATTCTAACTCAAAAAATTCACGTTCCTTTACTATTAAACATGCATGGTACAGATTCTCTCAAAATAAGTTTCAGGTCACCCACGTTCTTTCCAGAAACGACACTTTCTCCATATCAAACAACTCGCTGTTATAATTTATCCTCATTACATGCTCCACAATCAAAAATCACTGTACCAAAATTTCCTCCAAGACCCCTTCTTTAGACGAGAATAAGCATTACTTTCAACTATGTACATGTTGTATTAATAAATGTACAAAGTATTCCAACAGCAAACTAGCACCACAAGAGTCAGATACAAATGCCACTACAGAAATATGTTAACAAAGGCTCATCTATCTTTGAATGATAAAATGACAAGATCCTTCCATTAATGGAGATCTATGCAATTACAGAATGTAGAGAAGTGCATAACTATTGACATGAAAGAACCATGGGGTGAGAAACTGAGAAACGGAATTTCCATAAAATAAGGGATTTAATGAAGGTTTTTTCACCCATATACCCCTGATAAGAATGACAATGCCCTAGATGCCCCTTTTATACCAATATTATCCCCAATAGCCCCTAGAACTGTCACAATTGCCTTGAGTACCACTAACATGACCTGCCATTATACACTATTCTGTCTCCATAACCACAGCGTTACCTTAACATGGTGACACCTAAACCATGTCATGGAAAAGACCAAAAAATCCTAAGTAAAAACATAACTTCTAACCTAAGTCATGGTCCCAAAGTGTTGTTCCCTCCCCATAAACCCATCATACAGTCGTGGTCCTAAGAGAAGATGCAGTGTTGGAAGACTACGACAAAGCTGGTCCTAGGATAATGTGTGTGAGATCCTAGTGTCTTGAACAAGATTTGTTGCATCAAGGAGTCAATGCATGGAGTTGAAGGTGGAGCCATAGATGATGGAAGGCCTCCCACAATAGCAACGTGGGGTGAATGATTGGCATGTAGAGCTTCCATGGCTGCTAGAGCTCATGGTGAAGTGTGAGGAAGAAAGATGGAGGAGAAGATGGCAGTTGTAGACCTCAAGCAAGTTTTTATGCAAATTTTCAAGGGCTAAAATTGTCTATTCCATGGCTACTAATGATTAGAAATCTCATTCCATCGGTTAAAATGCTAACTCAAGGGTACTCAAGACAATTGTCTAAGTCCTAAGGGTATCAGGGAAAATATTAGAATAAGGAGGCACTTAAGACATTGTCAATCTTATCAAGGGTATTTAGGGAAAACCCCTTTAATGAATGGTATAATTACATATGCAGAACAAAAAAAATCATCTTGATTATAAGACTAAGGTAGTATTTGGTAACGCTTTTTTCTCTTCAGTATATTTAAAAAAGCTAACTTTTTTTAAGCTACTTCCTTTGAGAACTTATTTGGGAGTTTATCTGTAATAGGGTAATCTTGTTTGGATGCAACAACATATGAAATAACATGTTCCATGAAATGACCAAATTACCACGTATATTTTCTGTTGTAAATATGTTTTGAATTATATCTTTGTTTAGGGTTAGTTTGGTCATTAGACCATTTAGATGCCCTAGTATTTAAGAAGGCTAAGGCACAGAATATGTAACCTCTTTGGTCATTATGTAGCTCTATTTTGTCTCCAATTGTGTAGAGAGAACTCCTCCCTCTTCTTTCCATATCTAGGATTTCATGTGAGGTTCATCTGTGGAGGAGGGTTTGGATGCTTGGGATGTGGACATCCATCCGTTCGTATTTGTTTTCTCTTCACCACTCGACACAACAAGTGGTATCAGAGCCTTAGGTTCGAAGGTGAAGGAGAAAAGGGATGTGTGTTTTGTGTTTTTGATTTGGGGAAGAAAAGGGGAGGTGCATTGGTTAGGGTGAAAACCCTAGATCAAGTGGAGGAGGACGTGCACGCGCACAACCCGCGCGTCAGCCCTCCCAGCCCACTCGCAGACCCACGAGCCAGTCCTTCCCAGCACGCCCGCGCAGACCAGCGCTCGCCCGTGCACCAGCACTGCCCGTCCCGCCGCAGACAAGTGCGCGTCAACCCGGCTTCCCAGCACGCCCGCGCAGACCAGCACCTGCCCGTGCACCTGCACATCCACCCGTGCGCAGCCCAGCGCGCGCCTGCATCCACCCGCGCACAGACCAGCGTGCACACCAGCGGCACCAGCACCCCAGGCGCCGACCCCCCGCGCGCAGACCAGCGGCCGCACTCTGCCCTAGCCCGCACCCGGTTCAGATCGGCCGTGCACCAGCAGACCCAGCGTTCGCAGACCCCAATGCGCGTGCCCTCCAGC
>JAMKQA010122397.1:0-12270 GCA_024699735.1 Posidonia australis | reverse complement strand
TTTGGGTGGATTTTAATTGGATTTTGTGGTTTATGGGTTTTATTTGTTAAATTAGGGTTTTATTGGATTTTTAAGGGGATTTTGACTGGATTAAGTGTTTTATTTGTTTTTCAGTGGATTTTAAGTTGGATTAAGTGTTTAACTGGGCTAGGTGGGCTAGTGTGGACCTAATTGGGCTTGTGTGGGCTAGGGTTTTGGTGGTTGCAATCAGAGCATCATCCGGAGGAGCCTACTGCCAAGTGACTTCAAAATCGGGGTGTCTACAGTAATTATTTACATTTTATAAATTTTATTCCTAGATGGGTGTTACTGTTCCGAGGCCGGTTGTGTGGTTTTGTGCTTTTGAGTTTGGGCCTCGTGGGTTGACTTCTATTTACGTGGTTGGCACTATGCATTGTGGCACTGTGCGTGTGGCGCCTAGGTATGGGGTCCGCATCGTGAGCCAATTGCTGTGGCTGGTGGTTGGGAGGAGTGGCCGGTGTGCTCGTGCAGTGTGCCGGTGGGTGAGACTTGTAGGTGAGCACGCTCCCAGCTAGTGCAAGCATAGGCTTTATAAGCCACACCGCCGCTCGTCGTCGTCTTCCCCTTCTTCCTTATTCTTTTCCCCCTCCTCCTCGACGTGCACACTTCTCCCTCCCCACCTTCTTTCCCTTCCTCCCCACTTATCCTTCTCCACCCCCTTCTCCTTCCACCTATCCTCCCTCTCATCCCCTGTATCTTCTTCTTGTGCGTCGACGGAGAGAGAGGGAGCGCAGCGGAGGGTTGTGGTGGCTCGTGGTGGTGTGTGGAGCTTGTGTGGAGTGCTCCCGTGGCCGTGGTTGCGCCGGAGTTCGTCGGAGTCGACTAGAGATCATTGGAGCTCGTTTTCAGGTACGCACCTCCACCACAGGTAATAGAAAGCATGAAATGGTAGAAAATGCTAGGATTGCATGAAATCTAGGTAAATTTACATTCCTAGAATTTATTGTGATTTTATGAGAATTTACAGGCATTTATGCCGGTAGTTACGTTTTGGGTCGTTTTAACCCTTCTGCCTTTGTGATTTTATATCTTGATGCATGGTGAATGGATTTTAGTTTTGTTTGTTGGGATTTAGAGTAGACTCGAGGGTCTACATCTTATGTTTTATGCAAGATTTTTCGTGTTTGTTTAGGAGGTCCGATCGGAGGTCCTAGTTGGAGCGATTTCGGACTGTAGGATTTGGACTGTTTTCTGTTTTTCATAGAATTCGGCATACCGAACCATTTCGGTATGCTGTTTTTCTGTTAGATTAGGTCCTTTGGTTAAAATTCTATCGTCCGATTTTGGATGGTCGACCGAACCAATTTTCGGTACACTAAATTTGGCATGAGTGTTGACCGCTGACCTGATTCAGTCGACCGATCCAGATCAGTCTACTGAACCAGGGATTTTTGGCATACTGGAACTGTTTTTCGGCATGCTGATTCTGGGCCCAAACAAGTTTATAAAATGTGTTTTCTGAGGGCTTTCTGGATTGCTGTGTTTTGTCCCATTGAGAGGGACTATGGGCCATCAGTGGTGGTCTCTTGGGACCCTTGATGCATGGTTTTGCCGAGGTTTTGGAAGAATTTTCAAAGATATGAAAATGATTTTGGAAATGGATTTCAAGGAAATAATTGGCCTGTGTTGAAAAATGTTTTCCAAGTTTTCTGTGTGCGGGCCAAGACAGTGTGGGACCGCGTCGTCGGGACCAAGGAATGTGACGACATTCTCAGGTGGTCCGACGCGACTCCTTGGTTGAGGTCGGGGGTCGAGATACCTGAGGCTGAGGGGCGTCGGATCCTGGAGGTATGAGACTCCTTCACTATCATCCCAAGGCTAGGGTTGTAGTCTGGGGGTTGAGGTGTCTTGTGGTATGACTGGGAGGTATGATACTCCTGCTGTCACTATGAGCACTGAGGCTCAGGTACCGTCGGGTGTGGAGGTATGACACTCCCTCCTGAGCACCGTGTGTGGAGGACGTTGTAAGGAGGCGGACCCTGTGGTGGCCAGTGCGGGTGAGACACGTGCCCCGTAGCTGGTAGCGTCCCGAAAGATAAGATAGCCTTCCCAGGGAGGGGTTGGCTTTTGAGGGTTCTCCAAGTAGGGAGAATCGCAGGACGGTGATCGCTCCTGCACAGGGTGGCTTCACCGTGGCAATGCAGAACGTCGTGGTCTCTCCTGGGTGAACTGCGTGTGGCTAGAGTTAGGTTGCCTGACGCTGGGCTTCCCGACTCACTGTATGTGGTTTTGGCTGTTGAGGGCCTTTGCTTGTGGTTTTGGTCTAGTAGAGCCCTGATTGTGGCTTTGGCCGGTGTGGGCCTGTTTTGTGAGGTTTTGACAAAATGGTTTGTGAAATGGATTTAAAAGGAAAATTGATTATAGTTTTGTTTTTCGTAGTTTTCCTTGGGATGCGTACTGGGTGACTTTTGTCACTCATACGTTTTTCCTCGTGTTTTTGGTTTGCAGGTGCAGGCATATAGAGAGTTAGTGTAGTGCATATAGTTTGGAGTCTCCTAGCCACACACAGGTTCCTAGTAGTTAGATATTTACTGTTTGACTTTAATTTTCTCGTAATTTAATTGTTTTTAATTATTGTGGAAAATGTGGGACGTGACACAGCATGATGCGAAAACTTGTCACACATGTCTTTAAGTCACAAAGGAATGCTTCCCACCCACTTAATTTTGCCTTGAGGATCCATTGTTTTTTTTTTTTTGCAAAGCCTTGAGGATCCATTTATTATGTGTTATCCTATAAAACTGCTACGGCAGTCTAATTGAGGTCAAGTCTCTAAATCATTAGAGATGACCATCAGATTCCTCATTGTTATCCTGCAAGGCAGAATATCTGATCTTGAAGAACCACTAAAAGATATAATTGAAAAAAAATACCTTAGGTGAAAAAAGGAAAGTAAAAACAAACAAGTTCTCTATGAGCCTTGTGGCTGCCACTGTGGTGAAATAGCCAAGGAGCAAATTGGTATAGGATCCAGAAATATGAATAACCAGGAACAAAAACCTTCAACCAAAAAATTTTCTATTATTTCTTCAAACCTAAAAGTAGAAACATAAAGACCAATTTCTCTAAAGTGTAGACATAAACCACATGCATCATATACTTAAAGTGAAAGAAAAAGTGGGAAATGAAAATTGTCTGTTTTTCTAATGCATCTTATGTTATTTTCAATCCTACTTCCTTTAAAAATTACTCCTTTAGCCTCTGTTTGGATTCTGGATAAAACTAGGAATAAAGGTAGAATAAGAATAGCTATTCTGTTTGGTAAGTTAAAAAGTGAAATAAAAGCGGAATAGTAATTCCTATTCTGATTTACTTAATCGAGAATAGTTATTCCGTAGGAAGGGTGGAATAAAGTTATTTCACTAAGTTATTCGGCTACATGTATATATATGGTGTGTTTATTTTTTTTTAAAATAATACATATATAATTTGATGTATATATATTTTAAATTAGATATATATTTTAATAATCAAGTTGATTATTATTAATTTACATGTTTTCCACTTATTCCAACACTTATTCTAATACTTATTCCACTTTTCATCCAAACCAGAATATCTCCCTATACACACTTATTTACCTTTAAAACAAAATCACTTCCAAACAGAATAGCAATACTATTAGAATAACAATACCACTTTCCACTTATTCTTACTTTTCTTATTCTACATCCAAAGAGGGGCTTATGGAATGGAATAAATTAAAAATTCCTTCTTTATCATTTTGTTTATTTATTAAGTTAATTTCACTACCCAAAGATAATATTGGAAGTAGCAATTAAAATTCACTCCAACGTAAAATTAAGCTTTACCAACGAACAACATGATTAATAGTGATAGTAGTTGATCATGGTCCTTAGTCTCCAATGCTTACTTTCATAACTCTTTTCTTTCAATGGACCAAATAATTTCAAATTTTAACAGAAAGAGAGGAAAAAATGTTTTGATTAATCTCACACATTTGTTGTTAGAATTCGCCAAGCAACTAAAAGATAGAAGATTAAAAAAGACAGCAAAAGTCCCAAACGTATCTTCTAGGATACATGAGATGGTACATGAGTTTGAAGTACTTATCATCAATTTACAAAGTTACCAAGTGCTTACTTGAAGTATAACTGACAAGATTATGAGCACCATCTCTACCAACAGTAAAAAAATCCTAAAAGCTAGCTTTTGAAAAAATGCTTGAAACAAAAAAGCATTACCAAATGCCACCAAAGATTTAGAGTCTTGTTAATTGGTATAAATTTTTAGGATGATTGCAAATATAGAGTATAACACTAAAGGATATTAGACCTGATTATCCATTGAACATACTTTTGGAGGTAAACATTGGTAACATTGGTGTAGTCTTTTATTTAATTTCCATCACATTGATATTGAAACCTATGGAAGTTGGTCTAGTCAGGTAGAAGCTCTCCAAAGATCCAGGTATAGACACTCACTTAGGTTTGAGTAATACCCATTGATAATGAAACTAAGATAGTGGCTCTCCAAATTGAAGTCCATTTAGACAACACCTTCCCAGCTTATGAAGTTCTTAATAAATGGGAGTTCACTTTGAACTGTATTATAGTTATTTGAACTTTGAACTAATTAACATTATGTTTGACTATACCCAAATCAATTACAAAACTTCTCATTTTATAATTATAAGATATGTCCTTGATGAATGACACTATATTTACCACCTTGATTCACCTTTTCTTAGATCTTCCTTAAATCTATAGCATTCAGACATTCAGCAAAATATATTAACCTTAAACTAATTAAATCTTTAGACATTCAGCCATTCAGACATTCAGAATATATTAACATTTAGATATTCAACAAACATTCAGACATTCCTTAAATCTTCCTTAAACTAATTAACCTTGTCTTCAATTGTTGAATGGTACCATGCATGTTCATCATCATGACACGAAACACCATTCTATCATATACTAAAAAAGACAAGCTTGTAGCAGGATTTGGGATGCATATCAATGGGGTTATACCAATCAAATAAATTGCAGGGAAAAAATATTTGTAAAATCCCAGTAGAAAGGTAGAAGAGTAGAGCAAAAATAAAATTTGGTGAAGAGGATTTTTTTTTGGGCATAAGAAAAGTAACCTTTATTAATGATGGGAGGTTACAAACACAAAGGCTACAAAGTGACTTAGGAACACACTCCTAAGTCATAGAGTACTCACCTAGCACAAGCATAACAGCCACATAAATCTTACATGAAGCTAGGATGGCATGGTGCAATGTACACAATGCCTGAACATCCTCCATCTCAAATCTCAAAAACCCGGCCCTTGCGGGAAAAAAGAGAAAGGAGTAGGAAGATGTTTGAGTACCCCAACCAAGCATCTCTAAAAAGAAAAACAATAAATGATGTCAAAACCAACTAGCTTGTCCCTTGTCGGATGGAAGGAATTCCCCATCTGTTTAGGTTGCATGGACCACACAATTCCCTAGGCAAATTAGAGAAAGAAAAGAAGTTTTTATCCACTCTAGACTCACTTCCCATCCTGTCTAAGAAGTCCGCAGCAAAATTTCTCTCCTGAAAGCAATGAGAGAAGTAAATACCATTGAACATAGGGTGTCTCTGGATCAATTGACACAATTTGCTACATTTCCACTAGATGGCCGCCTTATCTGTGATCATGCTAATAACCACTTCTGAATCTGAATCAACATAAGAGAGAGACACCCCTGCATCCCCACAAGAACGAATAAAGTCCCATACAACCCTCATCTTAGCCTCATTGTTGGAAATATTCCCATAAAAATGAGAGAAGGTCATAATCACAGATCCACTACCATTACGAACAATCCCCTCACGACATGAGGAAGAAGAAGTACTAGAGCCATCCACATTACCCTTGAGACCAAACCTAGGGGGAATCCATCTTAAAATAGTGTACCACGTGTCCAGAGTATTAGGTACAACAAAGCCCTGTCTAGAGAGGTCAGATGTATCCCCATCACGGAACTTGAACTTTTTTACCTTCAAGAACACAATTATATTCAACAACAATCAAAGAAATTACCTACATGGCAGATAAAGATTTAGAAGAGAATCTTTGAGAACAACGCTTCCTCTAAATATGCCTACAAATAAAACCCAGAAGTAGACCAATAAGCACTCTACGAAAAGACATATGGCTAGCTACCTCAGCCTAGCCCATAATAGTAGAAACTAGATCATGCAAAACTGGCACCTGCAACAATTCCCCCAAAAAAACCCATAGAAAGATTGCCAAGTCACTCTAGAAAAACAAATGCTCCAACGTCTCACAATGTCCCTGAAAACAACAACTGCACTTAGACACAAGAGCAACTGACTTGGATTGCACATTAGAGTCGATAGCCACCCCTTTTCAACTCAGTCTCCAAAGGAAGAGAGACACGACAACAAACCAAACCAAATAAAGTGTGCCAACCTAGACTTCTTGTAGTTCAAGTGAAGAGAGACAGCAACACTCTCGATAGAGAAAAGGCCACTCGTAGAAAGCTCCCAAATAAGCTTGTCTTCATTGCCCATGGGATCAATCTGAAGGTTGCCAATA
Organism: Posidonia australis; assembly: GCA_024699735.1. Lineage (NCBI taxonomy): Eukaryota > Viridiplantae > Streptophyta > Magnoliopsida > Alismatales > Posidoniaceae > Posidonia > Posidonia australis. Next base: position 5,691 of record JAMKQA010122397.1, on the reverse strand, counting down.
TCCTCCATAAACAAATCAGTATGATAATAGACATCAGCAATAGAAACCTTCAAGTCAATCCCTCTAGACACCTCCAATTCTTCAAACAAGATGCCCTCAATCCACCACTTATCCATCCAAAAAGAATTATTACCTTTGTCAATAAGCCATTTAGAGTTGGAGATTACCCACAAGATCACCTCCACGACGTTCCACCACCTCAACGAAGTAAAACAGTGACATCTGAACCATCCACACTCACCCACCTTGTATTTACTATGGCAAAATTTACTTCATGGAGACTCTTTGAGCAACAACTTCCAATAGCTTTTAATATTAAACAACAAATGCTCATCATGCAGATTCCAAATACCAAGGCCCATGTCACAAAAACAAGTAACACAAGAACTCCATTTAACCCAGTGAAACTTTCATTTACCTTCATGCCACCCCCAGAAGAAATTACAAAACATAGTCTCAATATGCTTCAAAACGCCTGAAGGAACTCTCATAGTAGCAAGGATGTGCACAGGAATGGAGGAAAGAACATGCTTGATCAATATCAGCCTACCACTCATAGAAAGGAATTTGGTATTCCACCCAGCCAAACGCCTCTTAATTTTCTCCAACAGACCTAAGAAATAGGATGCATATATTCTCCTCAGAGCAATAGGGGCCCCTAAATATTGAAAAGGACAAGAACCCTTGGAAAAACCTATAATCTGTTCTACATGCTCATTAGTGAGAAGGTCTTTATGCTAGAAATACGTGCAATTGTTTCTACCCATACACTAACCAGAGGCTCTCTCATAACCCATGATTAAATCCATTAAAGAGGAGATAGAATGTATGGAAACTCTACAAAAAATAAGAGCATCATTAGCAAAGAAAAGATGAGATGGTGCGAGTCCTTTACCTAACGTGGCAAAATGGTGACATCTACCATCCTCAAAGAGTAGCTTCAAGCCTCTACTAAAGACCTCTTGAGCTAGAATGAACAAGGACGGTGAAAAAGGGTCCCCTTACTTGAGACCTTGGGACGATTTAAAGAAACCACTCTATTGGCCATTAGTAAGAATACAAAACCAATTGTTATTCAAGGTCCACTTAATGATCTCAATGAAGCGGTTAGAAAACCCAAATTTCCGAAGAACTGCAAACAAGAAAGGCCATTCCATTCTATCATAAGCCTTAAGCATATCAAGTTTGAAAACAATATTACTCCCTCTACACTTCTTCTCAATATCTGTAAGGACCTCCTGGGCAAGCTGTATATAATCAAAGATGTCCCTACCTTTAACAAATCCAGCCTGTTCCTCACTAATCATCTTGGGCAAGAAAGAAACCAATCTGTTATTGATAATCTTAGAAATAACATTCCCAACACTAATCGGTCTAAACTGTGCAAAACTAGTAGGATGGGCAACTTTAGGAATCAAATATATAAGAGAAGTAGAAATACTCCTATGCATTTTACCTCTCACAATGAAATATTTAATCAATTGGAACATATCATCCTTTATAATTTCCCAAGAACCAATATAAAATTTCAAAGAAAAACCATCTGGACTAGCAGCCACCTGAGGAGGCATAGAAAGAAGAGTCCTCCACACCTCATCCCAATCTGGAATGACTGTAAGATAGGTAGAATCATCAAGGGAGATTACCTTGGGAATGGCATTGGGCAACCTCTCATCAATGGTATTCCCCTCAAAAGAGAAAAGCTTTTCAAAGAATAAGATACTTGCATCTTGAATAGCCTTGTTATCATGCACCCAGTTACCTACATCAGTCTTAATTGCATGAATAAAACTGTATTGTCTCTGGCTTCTCACATTGGAATGGAAAAAAATAAGTATTTCTGTCACCCTCCTTTAGCCATTTACATTGAGCCTTTTGGCACCAAAACAGCTCCTCTTGCCATAAAGTCTCATGTAAATTCTGATTGGCCTGAACCAAACGAAGAAAACCATCCTCAGAATACGCGCTATCCACAATCCCCTGAGCCGATTTCACTTCCTCTTCTGCCATCCTCACTTTAGAGAAAATATCACCAAATGAAGACTTGCTCCATCCATGCAACACCTCCTTGAGCCTTTTAAGTTTCGAAAACCAATGAAACGAAAAATCTCCACCATCATCCATAGGTTGTTCCCAAGAACATCAAATGGTAGGAAGACATGAAGGATCTTGTAACCACACAACAAGGAATTTGAAAGGTTTAGCCCCTCCCCTATCTGTAACCATGCCCATAACCACTCGTGCGAGGCACGAAAGACTGAACGCATGAAATCAAGCAAAGTCACAGTAAAAACCAAGGCAAAAGTACAATAATAATGACATAAAAAGATTGGAGTCGCCACCTAATCTACTTAAAAATAGGAGATAAAGAAAACCATAAAAAAGTAATAAAAACAATGAAAGCAATGCTAATATGACTTGATCCGTGCCTAAGGAAAAGTCATTACGTGCTAGAAAATAGGGTAAGGATCCTTGTTACACACGAAAGAGATATTAGGTACCCCCATGCACCTGACAAGTCAATCTTTCATGGCTTATCACTCACTTAAATTGCTATGTTGGCTCAAGACTTGTTTCTGTACGCCAAAGGACAATATGCAATGCTATGCCAATAGATGCTTATGCCCAAAGTCAAATGCTTAATGTCATGCAAATAAAGTAGGTTGTGGAACATGATCCATTGCTCAGCCACGCTACCGACACTCTGAATTGGATGCTGGTACAAAGCGTTTGTGCCGATAGAACTTGATAGAGCGCTCAATTCGTAAGGGAATGGATAGTAAGCATCCTTTCTTTACATAGTGTCAATCTAGTACTAACATGAGTGTATGATGTCAAAAACCATGAAAAAGTGAGTGTAATACATCCATGAAAAAATATCAGGAACACAAGAATCAAAAGCATCAAGGAAAACACGCAAAATAAAGCGCCAAAGTCACTGTCTGCACCTTGAAAAAGGATAGGTGCGCCAGGTTGGTACTCCACCTTGGTGCGTCAACTTGGTGATCCAACATGGTGCTCCAACTTGGTGAACCTCAGGCACTCAGATAGCAAGCTTGAAAGTGATGCTGGAAAGAATTAAACCATTTGATCATGCAATTAGGCTACGAGGGAGCATACATGAATGCATGGGAGCACTCCTAAGGATCAAGGTCCAATCCAGGATGCTCCACCACCTATATCCATTGTTGGGTTCAATCGGCTCTTTCACGGCCATGGTGATAGGCCATGAGCTTCGAGGACCCCTCCTGACATTCATGAAGGGTGGAGGAAGGAGAAGGTGATGTGGGAATGCAAGGAGGAACCAGTGCAAGCGAGACTGATGTACCACATTCCATTCCACTGTGGCTCTTGGCTTCTTCACCGTCGACGAGACGGTTGGCCTGAGGAGGTATATTCCTCAACTGTGAGCATGCGTCAAGCATGAGGAAGGATCAGGAAGGAGGAGCATGGGCCTAGATGGGTTGCTATCCATGCTCAAGGGCGGTCGGCCTCATGTGGACAACCTTGAACCCATCACCATGCATACAGCTATGACATTGAACCATGGTAGTAACGAGCAGGAAATCAATGCAAAAACACGATCCAAATGGGAAAGCAAACAAGATAACAAGCTCAGATATGTATACTAGGGAACAAGGTGCTTATCTGCGTCAAATGGTGCTTGTCCTTCTTGGAGCTTGTGGCATGCAGTGGTGCCCTTTCGGACAGTGGCTACTTGGGTTGCAACGAAGGCAAGGACAAGGCTTGGCTAAGCTCTCCAGAGGCTGGTTGGTGCTGTGGTGGAGGCCTTTGTTGCTTCTCTAGGTTGGTGTAGACGGTGGTGTCGTGTGGAGGGATAGTTGGGTGCTTGGACATTGGTTTTGGTGGAAAGGAGGGAGAGGAGCAATGGCTGTTTGGTAGGGATGTGAGTGGTCAGGTGGCTGTTGGGGGTTGGTGCTTGGATGGATTGTAGCTATTGGGTTGGAGGAGGTGAGTTGGAAAAGGAGGTGGCTAGAGTTAGGTGCAAATAGTGTTTGGGAGGTACATGGGTTGGTGATGGAGGCACGGCTGGGTTGTGGAATGGGAGATGTGGTGGTTGTGAAGGTGCTAGTTGGTGACGTGAGAGGAGATGAGAGGAGGAATGCTATGAAAGGAGAGGGAGAGAAGGGCTACTATTACGTGAGAGGGAAAGTAGAGAGATGGAGAGAAGGAGAGATGGAGGCTGTTGTCTTTCTCCTTTGTTATGTGAAGAGGGCTACTATTGGAGAGGGTGTTGGCAAGGTGAAGGTCCCTTGTGGCTGATACTCATGAGTGGAGGAAGAGGCCATGATTGACATGGGCTGAATGGTGGCTGTGATGGGTTGCTGAGGAAGGAGGAGGAGGATGGCTTGGGAGGTAGTGTGGGGGATGCTCTGAAGGTATGTGCTGGAGTGTCTCATGCAAAGCGGAGGGATGCAATGGAGGCTTGGGAAGACGGTGACATGGGTGCGTGCTGCTGTGGAGGCTTGGGTGCAAGTTTCTTCTTTGGTGTGGAACTATGGAGGATGAGGAGGACATGAGGTGTGGTTGTGGAGGCTAGGTTGTGATGCGGATGGCTGGCGGCTACGATGGGTTCTTGGAGAGGGTTGTGCAGTAAGGGAACCAATACCTTCCTCTCTCAGGCTTCCTCTCTTCTCTCTTCTTTCTCCTCTCACCTCTTCTCTCTTCTCTCCTGTCTTCCCTTTCCTTTTACGAGAGATCCTAGCAAGAGGCTTGAGGGATGGCTAAGGGCATGCAGAGAGGAGAGATGGAGGAAGAAGGCTTACCTTTTTTGTAATGATGATGGGTGTTGCTAGGCAAATCATGGGAGCTTTCATGGAGGGCAATGTTGGTCAGCATTTGGGGGCTCCAGCGACGTGGAGAAGATGGAAATCCAAGGTATGTTTTCTGATTATTCTTTTCCTACGATTTCCACCTTTATATATAGTGGAGCCATGATCCTCCACCTCCCTCCGCCCCCCAACGGCTCCTTATTCATTAACGTCGACCATTAATGCCGGCAATAATAACCATTAACATCAGGGAGGAAATGGTCGACCGTTTCCTCCTCCCACATGTAACGGTGGTCTTCATCGACGACCAACTCACATCTCCCACTTGGTGATGAAGACCACACACAAATTCCATGCAAAGTGATGTTAACCTTCGACTTCCACTATTCGTGAATTATATAATTTCAATTTTCCACTCCCACTATTTGCGAGAATGTTCTTCATTTCCATTATCTATGGATATATTCATTAATCTCATTAAGTTCACAAACTTAATGAATCTTTCCACTGTAATCCCCTTTGTCATAGGATCAGCAATCATATCAGATGTGGGAATGTAACTCAGTTTTATTTTCCCACACTTACGAATATAGTGATAACGTATGTTAATGTGTTGTCCTCTTGTTGTATTTGCACCACTATGTACAAGACTTATTGCCGCTTGATTATCACAATACATCTCCATTGGACCATTTATCAAGTTGAGATTTAAATCATTTATAAATCTCCTGATCCAAACAGTATGTGATGCAACTGCACTACAAGCAACATATTCAGCTTCCTGTGTGTATTTTGCTACACATCCTTGCTTTTTACTTCCCCAAGATACAGCTGCACCTCCAAAGATGAATACATGTCCCGAGGTGGACTTCCCATCATCTTTGTCACCACCCAGATC
>JAMKQA010122396.1:0-15103 GCA_024699735.1 Posidonia australis | reverse complement strand
CCCCCCCCCCCCCCCCACCTCTGTCGCCGGAGAGCAGCAACAACGGGGCACGGTGGAGCTCTGTTGGCCAAGGGATCACCCTAGATCCCTTGGAAATGCTCCAGGAAGAAGGAGGAACTAGAGGACTAAGAATTTAAAAGCTAGGTGGTATCAAGGGGTGTACCTGGCTAGAGAATCCTCGTCGGAGCTTTAGAGGACTGTCGCTCCTCACTGCGATGGCTCTGGCACTCTACTCCTCTCTCCCTTGCTCTCAGCTTTCTCTCGTGCAGTCTCGTATTGTGTAATTCACTGCCTCTACCTCCCCTTATATAGGTGAAGAGAAATCTGGCGACCCATTCCGATAGGAGGCACCTCCGCATAACAGAAACCACAACCAACCACCAGACCCACTAGCTGGTCCCAAAACAGCCCAACAAACTCTAACGGTTGTCCCCCCTGCGTTCCACCCGGTCCCTTGCTCGCCGACAAGATGAACGGCGATCTGAGCTTCTCCGACGATCCATTCGACGGCTGGCTTGTGCTGGATCAACGGGGCTCAGGCTGGATGTTGGGCTCAGCAAGGAGGTGTGAGCTTAGTGAGGAAGAGTGATTAGGCTGAATTCAAGAGGAGTTAATGGGGGAAGAAAATGGATTCATTGGGGAAGGAAGAAAAAGGGTAATATTTTAATATTTTGGTAGAAAAAACATTAGCAAATGAAGATGGAAAAAAGAATATGGTGTTGGGTTGAAACAATATAGGGAGGAATTATTCATGGTGGGCCTTCATGGGCTTAAAAAAAGGACCCAAATGGGCTAAATGAACCTTTAATGAATTGAATGGGCCCAAGAAAGGCTAAATGGCCCTAAATAAGTCTTATGGGCCCAAGTAAGCTCAATTGGGGTTTAATGGGCTTATGTGGGCCTTCATGGGCCCAAGTGGGCTTCCATGAATTAAATGGGCCTAATGAGGTTTAGAGCTCAGCCATCACATCTCCATCCTACAAAATCAGAAAATTGGGGTGTTTATAGTGTCCATATGCGTGGTTGGCACTGTACATTGTGGCATTATGCTTGTGGGCCTTGGTGGGGGTCCGTGTGGGGCCTATGCTTATGGGCTGGTTGTTGTGGCGTGTGGTTGTGTGCAAGGGTTTGTACATGGCTTTATAAGCCGAGGCACACTCCCCATGCAGCAATGCGTTCACCCCTTTCTTCCTGCATCGCTTCCTCCTTTCCATCTCGAGCACAACACGGCTCTCTCTCTCCCTCCACCCATTCTCTCTCCCTCCACTAACTCCACCTCTCCCCCACTCACTCCTTCTCTCCCTCTCTTCTCCCATTCCCATCTCCTTCCCTATCCACCCCCTGTTCGGTGTACTCAATGGTCGAGGGAGGCATGTGGCGGTGTGCAGCGCTCCGAAGTGGCGTCCCTAAGGTCGTGGAGTGGCTGTGGACGCTTGGTGTCGCCGAGTTGGCTACAGATCAGAGTTGGATCGCTGGAATGCATTTTGGAGGTACACACTCCATTTTAATGAATAGAATTCATGTAAAATGGTAGAAATGCCTAGGTTGCATGTAATCTAGGTTAAATTAAATGTTTTGGAATTTATGAATATTTATTGTGGTTTTTATGGATGTTTATGGCAGTGGGTGTGGCTTGGGTCGTTTTGACCCTTCTTCCTTTGCGATTTTATATCTTGATGCATGGTGAATAGTTTTTGGTTTTGTTTATTAGGTTTTGGAGTAGACTCGAGGGTATACACCTTATGTTTTATGTAAGATTTTTGGCGTTTGTTTTGTGTGTTCGATCGGAGGTCCCACTTTATGTGATTTCAGACGTTGAGTTTTTGGGTTCTTTTCTGGGATCACAGAATTAGACATACCGACGTGGAAACAACATACCGAATCAGTGAATTTCGGTATACCGAATCCATTCAGCATGCCATTTTTCTATCAGTTTTGGGCTCAGGTTGATTCGGTCAGCTGAATCCTTCTGGTTGACTAATCCAGTAAATTTTGTCATACCGGAGACAAAACGACATACTGAATCAGTGGGATTCAACATGCTAAATCAAGGCCTAATCGTTTTGATAAAATTTGTTTTTTGTGGGTTTATCAGATTGGTTTGTTTTGTCTCCTTGAGGTGGGATTATGGGTCGTACGTAGTGGTCCCATGGGACACCTGATGTGCCATTTTGACGAGATTTTTGGAAAGAATTTCAAAAGGTATAAAGATGGTTTTGAAAATGGTTTTCAAAGAGATGGTTGGTCGGATTTTGGAAAATGTTTTCCTAGTTTTCTATGTGCAAGCCGAGACACCATGGGACCATGTCATCGAGACCAAGGAATGTGACGACATTCTTGGGTAGTCGGGCGCATCTCCATGGTTGAGGTCAGGGGCTGAGATAATTGAGGCTAAGGGACGTCGGGTCTTGGAGGTATGAGACTCCCTAACTGTCGTCTCGAGGCTAGGGTTGTGGTCTGTGGGTTGAGGTGTCTTGTGGCTTGACAGGGAGGTATGATACTCCTACTGTCGCTGTGAGCCCTAAGGCTTGAGTGTTGTCGGGTATGGAGGTATGACACGCCTTCCTGAGCACCATGTGTGGAGGAAGCCGTGAGGAGGCGTACCTTGTGGTGGTCAGTGCAGGTGGGACACGTGCCCTGTAGTTGGTAGCATCCTGAGAGACAAGACAACCTTCCTAGGGCGGGGTTGGTTTTGTGAGGGCTCTCTAGGTGAGGGAATCGTGGGACGGTGATTGCTCCTACACAGGGTAGCTTCACCATGGCAATGCAAACACTGATGGTTGCTCTTCGGTGGACTGCTTGTGGCCAGATTTTGGTTGCCTATCCCTAGGCTTCCCGACTCACAGTGTGTGTTCTTAGCCATTGAGGGTCGTGCTCATGATTTTGGGTTGGTAGAGCCTCGGTTGTTGTTTTGGCTGTTGTGGGCCTAGTTCGTGGGAATTTGAGAAAATGGTGTGTGAAATGAATTTAAAAGAAAATTAATTATAGTTTTGTTTTTTGCCATTTTACGTGGGGTGTGTGTTGGGCGTCTTTTGTCACTCATGCATTTTCTTTGTGTTTTTGGGTTGCAAGTGCAGGCACGTTGAAGGTTTAACATAGTGCATATAGTCTGAAGTCTCGTAGCCGCACATATGGGTTCTTAGTAGTTTGATATTTTCTGTTTAGCTTTAATTTTCTTGTAATTTAATTTATTTTAAATTATCATGGAAATTTAGGACGTGACACTAGGCATGGCATCATTTCATTGGCATTGCATTGTCTCCCCCACGTTTTGGCACATAATATCTATCTACCATTAGGCATTAGGCATTAGGCCATAAGGAAGCATGCATTTAGCATTGACCATATAGCAAGCTAAACGAAGAAATGTAGGATCAAATGGCTTCTCTAGAGGCTAGGTGAATTGAGAATTTTCTTAATTAAAAATGAGATTTTGCTTTGCTTTAATTTATACAAGCAATTCATTATAAGTTTAAGTACAAAAGGAAAATTCACACAATATCAACCAAAGAATGAGATGAGAGACAATCAAGATAACATGATGAATTTATAGTGGTTTAGCTGACCATGGCTTAGTCCGCTCCTCAAGAATCCTTCTTGAGATTTTCCTTTTAATTAAATTGAAACACTTGTTGGACGAAATCCTCATCAACCTCGCAAACCGTGAATGCTTCTCACACTCAGAGAAGCTAGAACCACCTTTCTTTTTTCACTTTACACAATGAAGATTGCTCTCATACACAACGCACACAACTCCGTACAAAATCACACTTTACAACTCAAGCTTGTAGGAGTAAGGATGAGAATGTAGCTTGTATGACCAAGAATAGGCAAGTATGTATGTGTGTCTACTTCCTTGACATAGAGTTGCTATTTTTAGAGTTTGAGCCTTGCAATGTTGTGTCTACTAGCTAGTACAATTGTTTGTAATGGCTAATATATCGTAATGTCATCCAAAATTCGGAGTGTCGTTTATCCTCTGATTTCTACTTTTGCATCTTGATCGGTATAGTGAAAAATCCTTTCAGTATGTTGAAAATTCCTGATTTGGTATTTCGAAATTCTTCGGAGTATCGAATCACATGTTGCTTCCAGCTGGCTTGTGACTTGATCTTTGGTATGCCGAGCAGGTCTTGATGTGCTGAAAACTTCTAATTCGGTATTCCGAAATTTCGGAGTGTCGAATTGCATTCTGCTCTAATATACATTCTTTTTTCTTCATGATTGTTACAACTATTGCATTTGCACATTTATTACAAGTATTACAAATATTACATTTACAAGTATTACGACCATTACACCATTTCTCTCTTCTTATACTTGATTTTGGAATATCTTCTGAAGTAACGCTTTCTATAAATTTTCTCGAGTAAGTAAACATAAAATCCATATTAAATTGTTATCATCAAAACATATAACTTTATTTTTCCAACAATCTCTCCCTTTTTAATGATGACAAAACTAGAAATCTTTCTCAAATAAACTCCCCCTATCAATAAGCTTGGATTTAATAATCTTATAACAAAATCTAATTTCTTCCCTTAATAAATTTTAATCTAAAAGATTTTCACCCTTTCTCCCTGTTTTTCTTATATTTTCATTGTTATTAAATGCATCAAAGAATAGGCATCATGTATTTAACTTGTTTTCTCTGTGTTTTTGTCATAAGCAAAAAGGAACATGTATATATTAAATAGGATAATCAAGTGTAGACATATCTCAAATAAGCATTTATCTTAAATAAATCAAACCATCCATTCAAAATATATCAATCAAAACATAAACCCATCAAACCATGTTAATCATAAATATATCAAACAATTCATACAACATGAACCCATCAGAAAATGAACCCACACAACCATCTCTTAAAACATTCTAAATCCTATGTGCTCGAAGAAGGATGCTGATGAATGAACTCTAGAATATCAGAATAATATTCTTCAAGTTGTTCTTGATATGCCTCCAATTTGTAGTGAGTCATTTTTGTGGACTCATCAATCTTTGAAAACAATTTGCGCATATCCTGTCGACTTTCTTCATGCTGATGTTGTTGTTGAAGTTTTATTTCATTGATTTGTTCCTACAGCATGTCGATTTCCTTAGAAATTACATCCTCTTCCTCAAAGTCTTCTTCTTCTTCGACTTGTTGCTTGCTACAGGTGGAAGCAAAGGGAAGATTTTTTATTGTACTTATTCGTTTCAAGGCTTGTTCAATTTTAGATAGGGCTTGGGTGCCGAGGGGTTTGGATTTGACGACTAGAATAGATTCATTGTCCAAAGGGATATCAAAATACTCAAATAGATATGTCAATAGAGGACCAAAGAACAATTTGATTTTAACGCGAATCATACAGTGCATAATGACTTTGGCTCAATTAACTTGGATTTTTTGTGTATTTGCATACACGACCTTGCATGTCAATTCACTAAGCTCGTCAAAATGTCGTTTCTTTTGGACAACATTGACGGCAACAATGTATGCAATTATCCTAAATTGTTTAATCAGTTGATTGATTTTGTTGGGCATAAAAGAGCTCCTAGGGTTTTGAGAAATGGCCTTGTTAATATCATAATAAGATCATGCTAATTCATAACTAGAAAGAGTAATATCTACCCCATAAGATGGAAGTTTAAACAATTGACCTATGAGGGCATCATCAAATGTCATATCTATTCCAACAAGATAGGATTGCACTAAGTCATGGGATATGGACATGTTTGCATAAAACTCAGATATCAATTGAGAGTAATATTTTCTATCCCCTATGTAGCTTAGGAAAGGAATGAGCATTTGAAAGGAAAATAATGATTCAATGGAGCCAAGTTCATGGACGAGTACCCTTCTTCCCGTGAGCGCTTCCCTATTTGCGAATCAATCTTTGTGAGCTTGTTGAGTCTCTTCACTTACAAATCAAAAGTGGTGGTCGAAGGGGGCTGCAAACTCAGATCGTTCAGCCTGGTTGTGTTTTGGACGGTGAGCAACTTGCTTCTTGGGCACAATTTGAGTGAGGAGGTTGACGACGGAAGAGTGGAAGGCGTGTTAACAAGAGACTAAGAGGTCGACCATGGCCAGAGGAGAGAGAGTGATAGTGAGATTAAGTGGGAGAGATTAGGATTTGGGTCGCTAGAGAGGGTAGACCAGTAGGAAGGAAGGAGTAAGGAATGAAATCCGAAAAACCTAGGTTTATAATGTTGGATTCGAAAAAATCGATACATCAAATGGTATACCGAAAACAGGTCAAGGATTTCGATACATTAGCTGGTCTACCGAAAAATTATTCCTGACTCAAGGTATTTGGTAGATCGGAAATAAATGGAATACCAAAACACCAACTTCTTGAAAAATCTAATAGAAATTTCGGAATATCAAAAAAAAATCGGTATGCCAAACAAGATATTAATTTTATATTTTATATTACATCATTTAGAGTGCCTATACCCAATTCCCTTCTTATTCTAGTGAATTGTGATTCATCAAGTGGTTTTGTGAATATAACAACTAATTGTTAGTTTGTTGGTATAAATTCTAATTTTATATCATTTTTTATGATGTGATCCTTAGAAAATGGTGCCTAACTTCTATGTGTTTTCTTCTAAAGTGATGTACAAGATTTTTTGACAAGTTAATCACACTATTGTTGTCATAATAGATTGATGTTGTAGACAATGATAAACTAAAATCTTTTAGAGTTTGTTTCATCTTTAACGCTGCGCACAACAACATCTAGCTATAATATATTCAGCCTTAGTAGCTGAAAGAGCTACACTATTTTGTTTCTTGTTAAACAATGAGACTAATGAGTGTCCTAGGAATTAGCAAGTGCCACTAGTGCTTTTTCTATCAGTTTTACATCCAGCATAATCAGTATCACTGTATCCTACTAAATCCAAGCTCGAATTTTTGGGATAAAATAAACCGTACCCTATAGATCCTTGTAAATACCTTAAAATCTTCTTAACTGCTGTTAAATCTGATTCCATGGGTGAGGCTTGAAATCTTGCACATAGACACACACTAAACATGATATCAGGCCTCATAGTTGTTAAGTACAAAAGAGATCCAATCATTCTTCTATATAGCTTTTGTTCCACCTTTTGTCCATTTTCATCCTTTTCTAATCTTGTGGATGTACTTAAAGGAGTATTTGCTCTTTTGCAATTTTCTATTCCAAATTTCTTTAATGACTCCTTAGTATACTTTTCTTGTTTGATGAATATTCCTTCTTTAGTTTGTTTTATCTGAAGTCCAAGGAAAAACGTTAATTCCCCCATCATGCTTATCTCAAATTCTTGTTGCATGATATTTAAAAACTCATTAGACAACTTCTCATTGGTAGATTCGAAAATAATATCATCCACATAGACTTTGACAATCAATAAATCATTCTCCACCTTCTTTATGGACAGTGTTGTGTCAATTGCTCCTATTGTGAATTCATGTTCTATTGAAAATTTCCTCAACCTTTCATACCAAGCCCTAGGTGCTTGTTTTAATTCATATAGTGCTCTTTCAATCTGTAGACATGATTAGGAAATATCTCATTTTCAAAGTTAGGAGGTTGCTTCACATATACCTCTTCTTTTACAAATCCATTCAAAAAGGTACTCTTTACATCCATTTGAAATAACTTAATTCCATATAGATAGCATATGCTAATAGCATCCTAATTGATTCTAATCTAGCTACAGAGGCATATGTTTCATCATAATCAATTCCTTCCTCTTGATTATATCATTGTGCAACTAATCTAGCTTTATTTCTAACTACATTTCTTAATTCGTCTAACTTATTTTGATTAACTCATAATTCATGCATATTTTGTTCACATAGTTGTCTATTTTGTATATAAATAATATTACTAGAGGTATTTTATGAAAATTTTGCAGAATTTGAGGACTTAGAAAGAATCTACAAAAAAGAAGGGGGAATGGAATAAATTTTGCAGAATTTATTGTGAATTTATGAGAATTTATGGTGGATTTATGGGCATTTATGCCAGTGGTTGCGTTTTGGGTCGTTTTGACCCTTAAGCCTTTGCAATTTTATATCTTGATGCATGGTGAATGGATTTTGGTTTTGTTTCTTAGGTTTTGGAGTAGACTCGAGGGTCTACATCTGATGTTTTATGTGAGATTTTTGGTGGGTTTTTGGTGGGTCCGATTGGAGCTCCCACTATAGGTGATTTTGAACAGTATGGATTGGGCTGTTTTCTATTTTTTGTAGAATTCAACGTACCAAACCATTTCGGTATGCCATTTTTCTATCAGATTAGGTCCTTTGGTCGAAATTCGATCGTCTGATTTTGGATGGTCACTCGAATCAGGAGATTTCTATCAACCAAACCATTTTCGGTATACCAATTTTGGCCTGAGTGTTGACCATTGATCCGATTTGGTCCACCAACCCAAATCAATCTACTAAACCAAGGGTTTTTGGCCTACCGAACTTGTTTTTAGCATGCCAAATCTGGGCCCAAATATATTTATAAATTCTAATTTCCGTGGATTTTCCGGATTGGTTTGTTTTGTCCCATTGAGATGGGATTGCGGGCCGTCAGTGGTAGTCCCTCGGGACACCTAATGTGTCGTTATGCCAAGGTTTCAGAAGAGTTTTCAAAGATATGAAAATAGTTTTGAAAATGATTTCAAAGAGATGAGTTGGTAGATTTGGAAAATGGTTTTCCTAGTTTTCTGTGTGTGGGCCGAGACAGTGTGGGACCGTGTCATTGAAACCAGGGAATGTGACAACATTCTGGGGTGGTTGGGTGCAACTCCTTGGTTGATGTCGGGGGCCAAGATACCTGAGGCTGATGGGCATCATGTCCAAGAGGTATGAAACTCCTTGACTGTCGTCTCGAGGCTAGGGTTGTGGTCCGCAGGTTGAGGTGTCTTGTGGCATGACGGGGAGGTATGATTGTCACGCCTCACATTTTCCACGATAATTTAAAACAAATTAAATTACAGGAAAATTAAAGCCAAATAATAAATATCTAACTACCAGGAACTTGTGTGTACGGTTAGGAGACTCTAGACTATATGCACTACGCTAACTCTCTACATGCCTGCACCTCAAACCAAAACACGAGGAAACACATATGAGTGACAGGAGTCACCTTGTATGGACCCCAAGAAAAACTACCGAAAACAAAACTATAATCAATTTTCCTTTTAAATTCATTTCACAAACCATTTTCTCAAAACCTTACAAAATAGGCCCACACTGGCCAAAACCACAACCGAGGCTCTACTAGCCCAAAGCAACAAGCAAAGGCCCTCAATGGCCAAAACCACACTGAGTGAGTCAGGAAGCCCGGCGCTAGGCAACCTAACACTGGCTACACGTAGTCTGCTAAGGTGCGACCACAGTGTTCTGCACTGTCTCGGTGGCGGCCACCCTGTGCAGGAGCGTTCATTGTCCCACGATTCTCCCTCTTTGGAGAACCCTCAAAAGCCAACCCCTCCCTGGGAAGGCTGTCCTGTCTCTTAGGACACTACCAACTACGTGGCACGTGTCCCACCAGCATTGGCCACCACAGGGTCCGCCTCCTCACGGCGTCCTCCACACACGGTGCTCAAGAGGGAGTGTCATACCTCTACACCCGAGGACACTCGAGCGTCAGTGCTCACAGCAACAGCAAGAGTATCATACCTCCTCGTCATTCCACAAGACACCTCAACCCACGGACCACAACCCTAGCCTTGAGACGACAGTCAAGGAGTCTCATACCTCCAGGACCCGACGTCCCTCAACCTCAGGTATCTCGGCCCACGACCTCAACCTGGGAGTCACACCAGACGACCCAAGAATGTCGTCACATTCCCTGATCCCGACGACACTGTCCCACACTATCTCGGCCCTCACATAGAAAATTAGGAAAGCATTTTCCAAAACTGGCCAACTATTTCTTTGAAATCCATTTTCCAAAACCATCTTCATATCTTTGAAAACTCTTCCAAAACCTCGGCAAAATGGCGCATTAGGGGTCTCAAGAGACCACCACTGACGGCCCACAATCCCTCTCAATGGGACAAAACACCGCAATCCAAAAAGCCCTTGGAAAACACATTTTAATAAACTCATTTAGGCCTAGATTCGGCATGTCGAAAAATCGGTCCAGTATGTCGAAAATCCCTGGTTTGGTAGGCCAATCTTGATCAGTCGACCGAATCAGGTCAATGGTCAACACGAAGGCTAAATTTGGTATACCGAAAACTGGTTTGGTCGACCGAAATATCTTGATTTGGGCGACCGTCCAAAATTAGACGACCGAATTTCGACCAAAAGACCTAATATGATAGAAAAACGGCATACCGAAATGGGTCGGTATGCCGAATTCTGCGAAAAACAAAAAACGGCCCAAACCCTATAGTCCAAAATCGCCCCAACTGGGACCTCTAATCGGACCCCCTAAACAAACATCAAAAATCTTGTATAAAACATATGATGTAGACTCCTGTGTCTACTCCAAATACCAACAAACAAACTAAAATCCATTCACCATGCATCAAGATATAAAATCACAAAGGTAGAAGGGTCAAAATGACGCAAAACACAACCACCAGCATAAATGCCCATAAATCTACCATAACTTCTCATAAAATTACAATAAATTCTAGGAATGTAAATTTACCTAGATTTCATGCAACCTTATCAATTTCTACCATTTTCATGCTCTCTATTACAAGTATTGGAGATGCGTACCTGAAAATGCGCTCTGGCAATTCTCCGACGACCACGACGCTACCATGGGCACGAGAGCACTCCACTCGAGCTCCACGCACCACCACGAGCCACCGCACACCGTCACTGGCCCTCGAGCACACAGAGTAGAGTGGAGGTCACGGGGAGGAGAGAAATAAGGGAGAGAGTGTGAGAGAGAAAGAAAGAGAGAAAAAGAGAGAGACGGGGGAGAGGGGAGGTGAGTGGAGGGAGATAGAATGAGTGGGAGAAGAATAGGAAGGAGTTGTGCTCGGGACGGAGATAATGTGCGGGGAGGAGAGGAGACTTGGGTCATGCATGGCAAAGGTTCTGGGCTTAAAAAGCCATGCAAAAGGAGTAGGTGGTCATGTGCATGCAACTAGTTAGACACACACACACCAACACTCCCTCAATTGCAAGCCTCGCCTACCACCACACGAACCAAACCACCCACCACAACCACGAGGCCAACTGCAAGCCTCAGCCATCGGCCCACAATGTGGGCCCCACACGGACCCATACCCAGGTTCCACATGCATAGTACCAACCACGTACAGGGACATGCAAATAGAAGCCAGCCCATGAGGCCCAAGCCTAAAAGCAAAAAACCACACAACGGGCCTCAGAACAGTAACACCCGTCCAAGAATAAAATTCATAAAATGTAAATAAATACAAAATGAATTTTACAGGTGTTACAATGATATTCCTGCTGTCGCTATGAGCATTGAGGCTCAGGTGTTGTCTGGTGTGAAGGTATGACACTCCCTCCTGAGTATTGTGTGTGGAGGATGCCGTGAGGAGGCATACCCCTTGGTGGCTAGTGTGGGTGGGACACATGCCCCGTAGCTGGTAGCGTCTTGAGAGACAAGACAGCCTTCCCAGGGAGGGGTTGGCTTTTTGAGGGTTCTCCAAAGAGGGAGAATCGAGAGACGGTGAATGCTCCTACACAGGGTGGCCGTCACCGTTGTAGTGTAGAACGCCGTGGTCACACCTTGGTGGACTACGTGTGGCCAGAGTTTGGTTGCCTAGCGTCGAACTCCCCGACTCATTATGTGTGGTTTTGGCCATTGAGGGCCTTTGCTTGTGGTTTTGGGCTAATAGAGCCCTAGTTGTGGTTTTGGCTGGTGTGGGCCTGGTTTGTGAGGTTTTGAGAAATGGTTTGCGAAATGAATTTAAAAGAAAATCATTAAGGTTATGTTTCCTGTCATTTTCCTTTAGGGTGCGTACTGGGCGACTTTTGTCACTCATGCGTTTCCCTTGTGTTTTTGGTTTGCAAGTGCAAGCATGTAGAGGTTTAGCGTAGTGCATATAGTCTAGAGTCTCCTAGTCGCATACACAGGTTCCTAGTAGTTAAGTATTTTCTGTTTGGCTTTAATCTTCCCATAATTTAATTTGTTTTAAATTATTGTGGAAAATGTGGGGCGTTACATCTATACTTAATGATTATTGTTTAGAAATAAAAAATGTTGCATATATCTTTTTATCTTGGTATATTATGCTAGCATGCATCTTGATAGATCATTATAGAATAATGTTTCTTTATAATTTATTATCGCTATTGACATGTTAGACCTTCATATTGCGTAATAGGTGTTTCACCTTTATGCATTATTCTTGTTTAATAATAATCCTTGATAATTAGAACTTGTTGCAAAAGATGAGATGAATTAGATATTTGCATGATCCACTATGATTTAATGAATAGAAACTCTACATGTGATTTTATTATTGATAGTCTCTTTGTGATTCTTTCCATTTAATTGACTTTAGATTTAATCCATCATTATCTCTCTCAAACCTTCTTCAATAATTGATAATAAATCATTATTTTTAAAATACATTTTTCTTTGAGATCGACCTGTACTTGCATACGTACTAATTAGTATGTTGTGCACTAGCGGTTAAGTGAAACGTACACATCAAGTATTTGGCGTCGTTGCCGAGAAAGAGTGTTTTAACATTGATTTATTGTCAATTAATTCTTTCTTTTTGTTAAAAAAAAAATTCAAGGACATCTACTTGCACTTTCTTTGTTTTCAAAGGCATTTTTTTTGGAGATCCAAAAAAGCAAAAGGTGAGAGACGAATCAGATCCAAGGAAGGAGTAGCGCCTCCCAAGCACTAGTTTGCGTTTTCTCACAGATTTCTTTTCATATTTTAAATTTGAATATTTTTTTGGATTCTTTTAGAATCCTAATCTAGGGTTTATAATTTTCTTTGATTTCTATTTTTTTTCCGATCACAAATTTAAAAGTTGAGCATAAACTTGCACTCAATAAAAATCTTTCATGACAAGATAGAAACCTACTCTTAAGGGCATACATCATATAGGGTGCATTGAATATTAATTTTATTTCTTGTGAATTTATTTTGAAGATTGCTGGAGGAAAAGGTGTGTATTCTCCTACTTGATTCTTAGCATCTTAGAGCATATAATTAGTAGGAAGAACAACTTGTCTGAGCACAATTATTTGTTACATATCATTTCGAAGTACCTAAGGGCAACACTGATAGCATAAGATAAGATGGAGATTTCATCACCCTTCCATAGCTCACAAACAATAAGAAAAAGCATCAATCAATGACTTAAGCTTCAATTAAAATCAAGTAGAAATTGACCCCTAGGATTCGAGCTCAATAGGATAAGGGAGTCTAAGGGTGACTCAAAATTTAAAATTCTTTTCCTACATAGTGTCTAGAAAAGTGGTTTAAAAGGCTAAGCCTTAAAAGGCAAAGTGGTTATTTAATTAGGTCTGTTGCTCAAGCATGGGGAGCCTCCCACTTTCCTCCAGTGATTTAGCCAATTAGGTTAAAGAGTTTTGATTTGAGAAACTCATAGGTTAACTTAATAGTTAGGAGCTGTCTAGATTTTAGGTCAACCATAGAATTAGGGTTTGTGTGACTTGTGTGATTAGATTAGGCATCTTCCTCCTCTATCTTTCCTTTCCTCATCTGGTTGTTTCTCGTATCTTCTAATCTTTTCATCTTTTTTATTTTCATTGCATTTTGTTTCAAAAAAAAAAAAATAGAGTTAGCTTGTGCATGCCAGTTTGAGTTAGAGACCATACCCATCATTTGGTTAGTTTAGAGTCCAACCCATTTGAGTGTTTTAAAATTGAGATTGAAAATACAAAGATGGATGAAATAATTAATCAACAATCCCTTTAGGATAGAACAACTCAACCTTCATGCATTAGAATGCCTACACTTAATGGGAATAATTTTTAGCTTAAAGCCCACTACATTAGTATGTTGCCCAAATTTAGAGGAGAAGGGGATGCCTATCCTTTTGTTAGGGAGTTTGAGGAAGTATGTGCAATGATCAAGTTACAATAGTTATCTGATGATGTAATTAAATTTAGATTCATCTCATTTGCACTTAAGGATGGGACAAAAAAGTGGTTATATAGTCTTCCCATTGATTCAATAAGCACATGGAATGATTTTGTAAAAGAAATTTCCCATTGATTCATAAGACCCAACAACTTAGGAAAGAAATTAATGGATTCAAGTAAGTAGATTCTGAACCATTTTGGAAATACCTAGAGAGGTTTAAAGATCTTTTAGCCCAGTACCGACACCATGAAGTCAAAAAGTGGAGATTGTGTCAAATTGTATATGAAGGGCTAAATTATTCTTCTAGACATTGTTGGAGTCTATGTGCCAAGGAAATTTCATAGGAAAAAGAGAACAAGAGGCTTGGGCATTTTTAGAAGAGATAGTTGAGAAAAGAGTTCTATGGGAAACAACTAGTGATACTGCTACACCTTATAAAGGCAAACTTGTAGTAGAAACATCCATTGTTGATCAAGCAAAAATAGATGCCTTGGTACGTAGAATTGAAGTCCTTGAGCTTCAAAATAGTGCCCTTGTGAGTCAAGTTTTACAATCCAACCTTATTTGCATTAAATGCCAAGCATCTAATTATCTTGTTGAAGAATGTCTGCTCATGAGCCCAACAGTTAATGAACTTAAGCAAGCCAATGTGGCCTTTCACAGGCAAAGTCATGATCCATATGCCCGTACCTACAATCCTAGATGGAGGAACCATCCCAATTTTTCATGGACCCAAGGATCACATCAAATTCAGCCAAATCTGAATCATGTAGGTCCCAATCATCTGAGACCTTTTTATAGTCTGGGTCCACAAGTCAATCAACCATGTCAATCACTGTAGACACCCCGATTTTGAGGTGACCCAGGAATGAGTGTCCCTATGTTGCTTTGGATGCGATCAGCCCTTAAACTGAGCCCCAAACCCATTAGCCAGAGCCCAAATCAGACATCTGTGAGCAAGGCTGACGCACCAACTTGGCGCACCAAGCTGGCGCACCAACTTGGCGCACCAAGCTGGCGCACCAAGCTGGCGCCCAGCTCTGGCTGTTGACCTTCCACCTTCC
>JAMKQA010122395.1:0-11000 GCA_024699735.1 Posidonia australis | reverse complement strand
CACTAGGGGCCTTTTTATAGTGGTCTCTAGGGAGGTTACAAAGGGGTCTTGCAAGCGAAAAGCCTCGAATATTCGTTGGCACATTCGTTTGCAAGAGTAACAGCTCGGAAGGTGGAAGGTCAACAGCCAGAGCTGGGCGCCTGTTTAGTGCGCCACCTTGGTGCGCCACCTTAGTGCGCCACCTTGGTGCGCCACCTTGGTGCGCCAGCCTTGCTTACAAATGTCTGATTTGGGTTCTAGCTAATGGGTTTGGGGCTCGGTTTAAGGGCTGATCGCATCCAAAGCAACATAAGACACTCATCTCCGGGGTCACCTCAAAATCGGGGTGTCTACACCGACCGAGAAAGGATATAGCATGTTTCGACTTACCGACCGAGAAGGGTTATGACAAGTTTCAGACTTATCGACCAAGAAGATATGGCAATTTTCACACTTACCGACCGAGAGAGGATATGGCAAGTTTCGGACTTACCAAGCAAGAGAGAATATGGCAAGGTTCAGACTTACTGACCGAGAGAGGATATGGCAAGTTTCAGACTTACCGACCGAGAGAGGATATGGCAAGTTTCGGACATACCGACCAAGAGAGAATATGGTAGGTTTCAGACTTACTGATCGAGAGAGGATATGGCAAGTTTTGGACTTACTGGTCGAAGGGGGATATGGCAGATTTCGGACTTACCGACTGAGAGATGGCAAGTTTCAGACTTACCGACCGAAGGAGATGTGGCAAGTTTAGGACTTACCGGCCGAAAGGGGATATGGCAAGTTTCGGACTTACCTACTGAGAGATGGCATATGGCAAGTTTCGGACTTACCGACCAAGAGATGGCAAGTTTCAGACTTACCAACCGAGAGATGGCAAGTTGACGGATGCCAATCGGATAGTTTGGGATATCATCCCACTCTGAGGACAAGGGCATGACAGGATGTCAAACCTGGCAGCCGAAGGGAAAAATGGTTCACCAAGCGGGATATGCTCTAGTCCTCGCACGAGGCCTAGAAGAAGATGAAAGCAAGACTTTTTCAACTAGAGCAAGTCCAGCAGAGCAAATGTTGCTGAGATTCGTCCTTTTGGAGTGAATCCGGGACAGGAACGTCTAAACCTCATCAGAGGTCTAGACGAAAACAAGACTTGCTTGACTAGGGCAAGTCCAACAGAGCAGGCTGGATTTCACCCTACTTGCTATAGAAGTTTGTGAAGACTTCATTCGTCCAGGCCTTGGCAATAAAACGAGATTCTCGATTATTACCTGGGTGGTCCCCAGCGCTAAGTCGACTGGCAGAAGAAAGCAGCAATCTGAACCAGTTAAGCACTTGTTGTCGCAATGGCGATTTCTACTCTGCGTTAACCATAAGCAATCAAACAAGCTGGCCAGAAGTGTTCCGATGAATTTTATTACAGCAGTCAATGAAGTGATTGCATGCATTTCAACTTGCAATGAACCAGTAGCATAACGCGAATGTCAAGAGTTTACATCATCCCTGGATCTCTTTGAGCCTGGAGCTTTGGTAAAAAGTGTATGGCTCAGAGCAGCATTGCAGATTGGCCAGGTTTCAACATCTTCGACTTCGTAATCTGCTGTTCAAACCTTCACTTCTATGACTGCGAGATCTTTCGATCGTATGGAGCCACTAAGCAGGCGACAACTCCTTAGTCATAGCATAAGAGCTCGGGGGGTACTCTTGGAACCAGGTTGGCATTAGCCCCTGAATAAGGGAATCTTACTGATAGCCAAACTGCCGCAACACACAGACTAGGTGATATTCAACCCCACCAGTCAACCCTAGCAAGACGATAAGCTGCATATTGGTTGTATTGAAGAAAGCCTCAAAATTATGAGTGGCCAAAGGAATGATGCGCCAGATGACTTTGTCTTCTGTCAAACTTTCCAACCATTCGTACTCCATGCGAACCAAGGTGAGTGTGCAAGCATGACCGCTTTGATAATAGGATTCGAAGGCCGATCGTTGCGGGCGTAAGACTTCTACACTTAGATGAGCGGCCAACCACACTTGTACAAAAGCTCAACAACCATAAATGTGTCGGCAGCGTCGCAGTGACTAGTCTAAAGCCTGGTATGTTTTTGCCAAGATAATTGGGGTTGAGTCTATCCGACGGGTGACCACCGCCAAAGCAATCTTGGCGACCTCAATGCTCACAATCGTCCAACCATGGCTGAAAACAAACTCTCCTAAGAAACGGACAACAAAGCCTTTCAACCAAAGCTCATCGCCCAAGGAGGTGCGCATTCTGGCCACCTTGTCAAAGTAAGCCAGCTGTAGCATGGGAGAATGTCTATCTGAATAGATAAGTTGACGACCACAATCGTCGGTTGACAGGCCAGTCAGTTCACTCAAGGGTGAGGAATATCTATCACACTGCATAAACATGGTTTGTCTCAGGAACTTCTGCCGATAGCATACTTTATGGACCTCCTCCAAAGTAGGGGTTAATTTGACTCTCTCGAAGCAGAATACATGATGGGTTGGCTTCCAAAACAGAGCAGCTGCACACAGGAAGTATCGAGCAACCTCCACCTTTGCGATATCCAGAAGCTTTGAGGAGATCCCCCAAGTCTGCAGCTTGTCGCGATCACTTTCTGTTAGTTTCGCAATCCATGTCTGGAGAACATCTGAGCAGTGCATAGGTATGACCATCTTGGGGAAACCCATGATTAATAGGGCGCGTCAGCTTCTCCTGACTTAAGCCACACTAGAAAGGGAGGACGATCTCCTGTAGAACATGCTCAAAACATTGGTTTAGCAATAGGCTTCAACTTTATTCCATTCAACAACATTTTGTAAAGTCCAATACAAACAGAAAGAGTGCATCACAAGTGGTATTAGAAATCAGAAAGACTGGCCCAAAGCTGAATGTTACAAACAGGAATCGACTAAATAGCGAGCTATTGAACAGACTACATCTTGCGCATGGCCCCAACAAGAGATCTTGGTTACCAACCGATCTTGACCAGGTGCCAAAATAATGAGATATAGTCATCAAACTCTGATGACTGGGATTGTTTGATGACTGAGCCCTCATAAGGTGCTTAAGAAGCCAAATGAGGTAGCTGGAGTGCCCCTGGTAGATTACGGGGATCCTCAACCTATAGAGTAGCTGACATGCCCTTGGTCGAGTATTGGCTTAGTGTGTCTAACCATAGGACAACTGACATGCCCCTGGTTTGACATGGATGACCCTAACCAATAAGGGCAGCTTGCATGCCCTTGGCTGAGTACTGGCTCAATGTGTCTAACCATAGGACAGCTGACATGCCCCTGGTTTGACATAAATGGCCCTAACCACTATGAGCAGCTTGCATGCCCCTGGTTTAGGCGATGTCCTTCCTGATCCTCCTAGGCCGAAAGCTATCATCATGCTCTAGCTAAAAGAACCAGATTAGACTCTACGATGCTTTAAGATGATGTTTATGAGAAGAATGCATGCATGCTGAATGACTTGTGGGATCTTATTAGCACCCTCAGCATTGGAATGCTTATTGCCATTTATACAAGGGAATGGTAGCTTTAATCCTCACGAGACTCTATCCAAGCCCCTAGTTTTTTAAGTGGCTCTCTAAAAATGCAATATTGTGTCCTGAGCTCCATTCCAAACCCCACTGGACCATACCCTTGCTTTTTATTTTATTTCCTTATTCTTTCTCCCTCATAGGCATGTGAGTTTGCCCTATCCCTGGCTTAGAGGTAATAGGTACCTGGTTTATGGTGGGGAGTTGCTGCTGTTTAAAGGGTTGGCTAGGCCCTTTTTGGAACATGCTTTCCATGTATTCACTCCGACTTCTCTCCAAGATAAATTGTAGGGACAGTGCTACCTATCACGCCTCTCTCTTTAGGGCTGACTTCTATCTGCGACTTCTGTCTTCTTATTCTTTTATGCCCTTTCACAAATATTTTTTTAATTTATTTTTCACACTCTCATTCTCACCCCTAACTTTTTATCTCCCTCTGGGAGGTGTAGGGTCCTCGAGCGGCTTGGATACTTCGCCCAATTCACGATGAAAAGTGGCTCCCTCACTCCCTAGGTTACTTGAATAGTATCTACCTGAGGAGGTGCAACGCATTCCAACATCGACATGCTTATTCCGTTTATCATCACAGGGCTAAGATTTATGCATGTGATGATGACGACAATCATCTGCCTATATATGCGTATGCTGAATGGGAGTTAATATGTACTGATATGCAAGGCTACATGGATGCAGAAAAACATTGATAAAATGAATTCATGCATGCATGGAGAAAGATGACAGTGTCATAGAGTGTGGATACACTGTTTATGATCATTGATAGTACTTTTTCAAGTAGCATGAATTAATTGGCTCTGACTGTTCGATGTAGTCCATGTCCTCTAGGATTACTGCTCCTTCAGAGAAGACTTGTTTGACTACAAATGGTCTGCGCCAGTTGGGTCTGAACTTGCTACGATCATCAGGGAGATGAATAGCTCGCAAGACCAAGTCCCCTGGCAAGAAACATCTAGGTTGGACCTTCTTCTGATAAACTTTGGCCATGCGTTTCTAATAGCATTGCGCATGATGCATAGCTTGCAATCGATGCACATCTATCAAGTTTAGTTGAATGAAGCAGTCCTTAATCCACTCTGGCTCTTCTAATTCTGCTTCTTTAAGGACTCTGAGCGATGGTATCTCCACTTCTATAGGTAGGACTGCTTCCATACCGTACACTAGAGAATATGGAGTTGCTCTAGTTGAAGTCCAGACTGATGTTCTGTAAGCCCACAAAGAGTATGGGAGTCTTTCATGCCAGTCCTTATGTGTTTTCGCCATCTTTTTAAGATTCTTGGTTAGATTCTTATTAGTGGATTCCACAGCCCCATTCATCTGAGGACGGTACAGGGAGGACCTGTGATGCCTGATATGGAATTCCTATAGGAAATCCTCGACTCTTTTTGCTGTGAAATCTGTCCCATTGTCAGAGATGATTGAATGCTAGACTCCATACCGGGTAATGATATTATTCCTGATGAACTTTTCAGTCACAAAGGCGATCACTGTCTTGTAAGAAGCTACTTCCATCTATTTTGTAAAGTAATCAATAGCTACCAGGATGTACTACTGTCCATTAGAACTGCTAGGTGGATAGCTTTGGTAACGTTTATTCCCCATGTTGAGAAAGGCTGGGGTGATGATATGCTGTGGAGCTGTTGCGGTGGTGTATGAATGAAGTTGCCATGGACCTGACAATTGTGACATCTTCGCACAAACTGACACTAGTCCATCTCCATGGTTGACCAGAAATAACCTTGTAACATTATTATCTTGGCCAATAATAACCCATTCATGTGTGGCCTACATGTCCCAGTATGCACTTGTAACATTATTGTATCGGCCTCCTTTTTATCCAGACAACGTAGAAGCATCTGATGGTAAGACCTCTTGTACAAGTGACTTGCTCCAAGCACATATTTTGAAGCCAGTCGAACCATAGTCTTTCTATTTGTTGCTGATGCATCTGGATGGTGACTCCCTATTTCCAAGTAGACCTTGATGTCATGATACCATGGGAGCTCTACTGTGGAGTTTGCTTCTTCTATGCTCATACAGTGTAACAACTGGTCTATGCAGGCCTTGTTCATAAAGGAAAAACGTATTTCCTCAAACTTAGCCATTAGCCTTAGGAGATGATTATGGTATGGCACCAGTTTCAAGTCCTTTGTCCTCTAGTTACCATTAACGTGTGAGATGACTAACATGGTGTCGCCATGTACATGTAGCTTCCGTTCACCATGTTCTAATGCATCTCGTAAGCCAAGAATACATGCCTCGTACTCTGCCACATTATTGGTGCACACAAAGGTTAACTTTAGAGCAAGTGGGATCATCTGACCTTGCGGGGTCTCTAGTACTGCACTGATGCCCATGCCTCTCCTGTTAACTGTGCCATAAAAGTAGAGATGCCACTACTCTTTGTCTCGAGGATCTACTAATTCATCTTCTTCCATGGCAAACAATATATCCTCATCGAGGAACTGAGTCCGTAGGTGTTGATACTCTGGCAAGGGTAGATCTGCTAAGTGATCTGCCATGGCCTGCCCCTTCATAGATTTCTGAGTGACAAAACTGACATCAAACTGAGATAAAAGCACCTGCCACTTGACACATCTACCTACCAGTGTGGGCTTCTGAAACAGATATTTCATAGGATCATGTCGGCACAGTAACAGAACTTGATATGCCATCATGTAATGCCTCAGGCGTTGTGTGGCCCAGACGAGGGATAATTAGACTTTTTCGATTGTAGTGTACTTAACTTCGCAATCATTGAAATTTTTATTCAAATAATAAATGGCCCTCTCCTTGCGGCCTGATTCATCATGCTGACCCAAGACTGCACCCATTGAATGTTGTGTTACTAACAAAGAGAGCAACAAAGGACGCCCTAGTGTCGAAGGAACTAAGACTGGTGGCCTTACCAAGAGCTTCTTGGCACTCTTCACTCTAGTGGAATTGTGCATTCTTCCTCAAGAGCATGAAGATTGGCTCACAAATTGGTGTCAATTGGGCAATGAACCGGCTGATATATTGCAACCGCCCCAGCAACCCTTGGACTTCTTTTTCTATTGTAGGAGGAGGCATCTCGATGATGGCTTTAACCCTATTCGGATCTACCTCAATTCCTCTTTGGCTAATGATATGACCCAGTAGCTTGCCTAATGACACACCAAATATACACTTGTTGGTGCTCAGCCGCAGCTTATATTTTCGCAAGTGGTTGAACAACTTCCTTAAACAAGCAATGTGTTCTTCAGGCTCCTTTGACATGGCTATCGTATCATCCACATAAACCTCGATGTCCTGGTGCAAGAGATCGTGGAACAATGCTGTCATCGCCCTTTGATATGTGGCCCCGGCATTCTTGAGCCCAAATGGCATAACTTTGTAATAAAACACTCCCCATGGGGTGATAAAGGACATTTTATCCATATCCTCTTCTGCCATTTTGATTTGATTATAACTTGAGAATCCATCCATGAATGACAACATTTTGTGTCCTGCAGTATTATCCACCAACACATTAATGTGTGGGAGTGGAAAATCATAGTTTGGGCTTGCTTTGTTTAGGTCCCTGTAATCAATACACATTCGAATCTGACCATCTTTCTTAGGCACCAGAAATCACATTTGCTAACTATTTTGGGTAGAGGACGACCTTTAAAAAGTTAACTTTGTGCTGCTTCATTATTTCCTCTTTCAACTTCAACAGCCACTGCAGTCGCCATCTATACAATTTCTGTTTAACTGGCTTGACATTAGGCTCAAGTAGTAATGTGTGCACCATTACCTCAACGTCTAGCCCAACCATGTCATCGTAACTCCAGGCGAAGACATCTGCATATTCTTGGAGGAGCTCAACAAGTTCTGCTCGGGCCTGTGCTGTGAGTCTGGTGCTAATTCGCACTTCCTTGACAACTTCAGTGGTGCCAATGTTTACAGACTCAGTTTCCTCTTCTACATGCAAGTTCGGGCCTTCTGGATCATCGTCATAAGGATGAAAATCTGGTGCGTCATGACTTTCCTCCTTTATTTCTACATCCTCCTCCTTTACATATGCAATAAGTTCGGGAAGGACTTCCTACTGGAATGATGGATCCATGTCTCCAAAGGTATACATTTTCTCAACATTCTGCCCTTGATGATGCTTTAGAAGGGTTACTGTAACTCTTGTCTTCTTGTATGTACCTCTGACGATGTTAGATTCTACCATTTTTGAACTTGCGGATGTACCTGGCTGTTTCACTTGCTTCACAGCCTTATTATGCGGATAACTGTTTTTACTTTTATGGTTTTCTTGAATGGTATGTGTGACAGGTGGGAAGCTGTCCTTTGACTGACTAATGTGAGTGTTGCCGCCCGCATTCTCTCCCGAGCCTAACTCAAGATCTTTTTTTTTGGACTCCACTGCTCAAGAGGGGATAAGACTGATAGTACTACCTAGACCCGCCTCCCGGCTGATAGGAGATAAACTCCTTTGGTCTAGCGTTCAGTGATTTGTCCTCTTTTAGGGCCATAATAGCAGACTGACCCTGTGAAATTGTCTGTTCTGCAATGTATTCTATCATTACTGCTTTCTCCTTTCTGCGCCTAAGTTCACTTTGTAGGATCGAGTGGCTTCTCTAGAGGGGGGTGAATAGAGAATTTTAATTTTAAATATTTACTTTCCCTATTTTAGTTATAAGTTAAACAAAATGAAGTGTGTTAATAAAGAAAGCAAGCAACTATTACACAATCATATAAATTTGAAGTTAAGACTAATTCACGCA
This sequence comes from Posidonia australis, assembly GCA_024699735.1. Lineage (NCBI taxonomy): Eukaryota > Viridiplantae > Streptophyta > Magnoliopsida > Alismatales > Posidoniaceae > Posidonia > Posidonia australis. Next base: position 2,695 of record JAMKQA010122395.1, on the reverse strand, counting down.
CATGAAGGGGATGAGAGAAATTAAATACACAGGCAATTTATAGTGGTTCGGCCAAAACCCCGACCTAGTCCACTTCTCAAGACCCTCTTGAGATTTTTCCCTTATACTTAAGTAATAAAACAGTTACTTGCATTGGCTATCCCACCAACCCAATCCTTGCTCCTTCCACTTCTCGTACCCCAAGAAGCTAGAGCCTCCTCTTCTAGCATTACAACAGATGACTTCCCTTTCATAGAGCGATTTCAAATAGAGATTACAACATTGGCTTGTGAAAAGAACGTAGGACAAAGTTGAGCACAATAATCAAGGGTTACAAGTATGTTGATGTGATGTAAGTCCTATCATGGCTTGTAGGGGTCCTATTTATAGCTAAAGGACTATCAAAAGATGTGTCTAATGACTAGAAAAAAGGTCATAAACAGCTAGTCTATCAGTATGTTGTTTTAACCACCAGAATGCCATTTATGTCTTCAAACTACAACTCTCGGGTAATTCCGTATGCCAGAATTATTTCAGTATGCCGAATTCTCTTGATATGGTATACCGTTTTAGTACGGTATGCCATTTTAGTACGGTATGCCGTTTTATCTTCAGCTTTATCTCCACAATCTTTTCCGGAGTTCCGTTGCTTGTGCCGATTTTTCCTGCTTCGATATGCAGATTTTTCTCCGGTATGCCGTTTTTGATTCTTCATCTTTGCTTCAGAGTGCCGTTGTTTGTGCCGTTTCTTCCTGATTTGATATATCGATTTTTCTCCGGTATGTCGAAATGGTTCTTCTTTTACTTTTCAACCAATTTTGCTAAATATATCTTTACATATTTATTTACAACATATTTCATAAGGTTTACATGACTCAAGTAATTACAACTCTTCAACCTTATTTTTCTTCCATGAAAATATACAAAAAATTCATTAGTCCAAATATAATCATCAAAACAAAATATATTTCTAACAATCTCCCCCTTTTTGATGTTGACAAAATCAAAATATCAAATATGAGTTCCAATCATACAAGATAAAAAGTTTCAATAACCTCCCCTTTAAACTAAGCTCCCTTTATGAATTTTTTATAAATTTTCTAAACATATATTCATATATACGATATTATATTTTATTTCTCCCTATTTTTGTCATAATCGAAAAGATATGATACATTATGAATAATTCTCCCCCTTTGAGTGGTAAACAATATATAGAATCATTATCAAATAACCAAGACAAACATCAGAACAGTGAGAAAGTATGTTAGCTAATGATGTTAGCTAAATATATTACACAAGATGTACACTCTTAAAATGTAAAGATGTTAGCTAATGATGCTACAACAACTAATTTAAGGCGATGGTGGATTGATGTGTCGATGTAACATCTGTGCCTGGTTTTTCCATTTAATATAAACCATGGAATTTCTTGTAATTATTTGTGTAAGGTTTATTAATGGTAAATCTAGTTTGTGTTTGTTGGCTGTGGGCTCCCTTTGTGTTTTGTGCCCCTAGTTTCTCCCTTGTGGTGTGTTTTCTTTGGCTAGTGGGTCGGTTCTGCATTGGGACCCGTGTTTGTGGTGGACCCACTTGGGCTTGGGCTTGGACCCGGTCAAGAGCCAACTGTGACGTGCCCTTTTTTCCTGTCTTTTCCACGCCTGTGACCGATCTCCCCTACTTGCAAGGCCTGGCGGGGAGGGCTGCTCGTTCTGTCCCTTCGACGGTAGGGTGGCTGGCAATGGATCGGCGGAATCCGTGGGGATGGTAGGCGACGAAGGCTTTAAAAGGAGGTGTGCGGCATGGGGGAGGAACAGAGAGACCAGAGAGAGGGAGAGAGGGAGTGTGGTGGCTGTGTCGGAGGAGATCGCGCGAGTGTGGGGGAAGGCTGGTGTCGTGCACCGCTTGTGTTGGAGGGCACGCGAGGCTCGTTGAAGCCAGGTACGCATTTCCCTACCGTTTCCCCTTCTATCTTCCTCCATTAGTTGAGGCATGTTTAGGTTAAAGAACAGAATCATGGTTAGATTAATGCTACAAAAATCATGATAAATATGGAAATGTTGGGAATGTGTTGAATCATGTGTTTGTGGTCATATGATGTCGATTCGTGGCTAATTTTATGAGATTTAGCTATTTGTTGTGAAGCATGCTATAGTTGTGTTGAATGAGTCTTGTGCCTTTGTAATTTTCCATAGAACAGCATGTTTAATGGACTCATGTTTTGATTAAGGGGTTTTGAAGTAGACTTGAATGTCTACACCCCATGTTTTACTCGTAATTTTTGTGGCATGTATGGGGGGGTTCGATCCTTACTCCCACTTTGGGGAGAAAAGGGTGACGGTGGCCTGGGGAGTTTTCTGCAATAGCAGAAAACGGTATGCCGAATTGGTTTCGACATACCGAAATGCTCCCAAGCGGTACCTTACGTTGTGGTATCGGTCGACCGATTTGGCAGGGACTGATTAATCTGACAGGGATTCGGTATACCAAAATTCTTTGGTATACCGAATCAGGAGATTTCGGTATACCGAAGGCCCCCTTCGGTATGCTGAATCAGGGGATTTCAGCATATCGAAACACGATTCAGCATGCCGAATCAGAGCCCTGAGCTAATTTGAAAATGCATAGAAAAATGATGATTAAATATGGATAAATACATGATAAATGTATGAAATGCATGGAAATGACTTATGAAATGATGCATGCAAGCATGTTG
>JAMKQA010122394.1:0-12664 GCA_024699735.1 Posidonia australis | reverse complement strand
AAACAAAGATTTTAAAAAAAAAAAAAAAAACAAAACAAAAGTCTAGATATTCTTAAGAAAAAAAGGTCATTGATAAAAGGTTTTTTTTTTTACAAGATTCTTCTCATAGAAAAGCTTTAGTAGAGATTAATTGGTCAGTATGATGAGAGTACAATGATAGACAACTATTTAAAAAAAAAAACTATTTTAGAATGTCGCATGCAAAATCTACGTATGAAATGACAAAGATACTATATGTAAAGATGTCACATAAATTGACACGTCACCATCCTTCTGCTCCTCATGGGTTGCCGACTTGGGTTGGAGATTTCATATAATAAGTGGATCTTATTAACCTGGTTGGCGTGACAATACTCAAATCAAATAGTCGGAAATTATAATCACAATCATCAAGTTGAGTTGGTCGGGTCAAGAAAACAGAAACCTCGGATTGGGTCCGGATACCACTGGAATCAAAGTTCTTACTGGGGTTTACTGCAAAATGCGAGAAGCAGAAGAAGAAGAAGAAGAAGAAGTAGAAGAACAGCCACCATTCCTCCCCCAGACCTTTCACCATCCTTCTGTTCCTCACTCTATCATTTCACCCTTCTAATCAATCAAAAGTATAGCATCTCTGGTTCCATCTCCCTTCATCAGACCCCGACACTCCGGACGAAAGCTGCAGCAATCGCCTCGCTCCCTGGTGATCTCAACGGGGAATCTCCACCAAATCATTTGGGTACCGAATTTCCTTCTTTTCCCATTTGGGTTTTTGTTCTTAGATGCGGAACTTTGCTGAAGACTCGAACTTTGCCCCCTTTTCTCTTATTTTCCCACGCGTTCCTACGTGATCCATTTCTTCTTCGTCCATTTCCTCCCTACCCAATTGGTCAATTGGTGATAGAGTTTGCGGAATCGCGGTTTTGTTGCAGAAATTTGTGGTGTTGTTGTTCTACCAGGTTGTTTTTTACGCATGTTTCCATTTTGCCGAGTTCCTCCGTTTTCACTGAGGTTCTGAGAAAGCCCTGTTCGAGAGGTCTATGGATTCCGATGCTGTGGTCCTGGAAATTAGCTCTGATGAGGAGGACGCTGGACCCAGCGAGAAGGATGGGTCCTCTCCCGATTGGCTTTCGGAGCTGCTCGATAACAATGTGGATGAGGTTTGGGATTCAGATGTTGTTATTGTCGATGATCTTTCGTGCGCAGCAGCGGCGCCTAAGCAGAACATTGTGACTATGGGTAAACCAAAGGATGGTCTTGCGGTTGGCGATGATGATGAATGCATAATCTTGGATGGGGACCCTGATAGACCGATGGATGTTGTGCAGGAAAAGAAGGATGAATCGGATGATCTGCTAATAGTTGCGGAAAAAGGGCAGGTCTTGTTTTGCTTTTGCCTTTTATTCCACTTGTGTATCTATTCTTTTGGCATAATTGGTTCGGTTAAGCTCAATAAATGGTATATTTTTAGACCATCTTATAACGTTTTGTCGTGTTAAGCTCAATTTTTTTAATTTTCATCAAGTTTTGTCTTAAGCAGAATTGGGGAAGAGCCTTTGTGTTATATGCTGTAATCCTTTATCCTAATCTGATCTCTAACTTTCTATCCTTGAAAAAGAGAAGAAAAATTGAAATTCGAACATGAATTGTTATTGGAGTTATTAGATCATATTTGGAATATTGACATTCCTACTATCTCCCTCGTATGCTTGTCAAATTTCCAAGAAGGCTATGGAAATATAATATACATATCTTTCTTCCATTTCCCATCTCTTTTGGCTTCAACTGCATTTGAACCCAGCATCTATTTCTTCGCGCATGAAACTTATATCTTCCTGACATTAAAGTAATATGATTGGATTACAGTAGTCTATATTATTGAGGGTTTAGATTGCAAAGATCTTTGCTCTGTGTCTTGATATTTCGTTAACAGTACTAGGAATTTTAGATAGGTACAAGATAAAATATATTTGGAGGTATAGATGGAAACTGATGGCATACTGGAAGTGCATGGAAGAACTATCAGGTCAGTGGATTATTTTTCAGGTTCAACTTGTGAGAGTTTAGAAATTATATGGGAGTCAGCAGGCTATCGAATATCATTTATATTTGATATATTGATCTCTTGCCAGCAAGGGAAGTTTATAACAATTTGGTGCCATAGGCATCTATTATAGTGAGATCGGCAAAGACTGGTTTCTAATTGAAAGCATGATGACAAAGAACGACATTAGAAAATACTAATGATGTTATTATTTGCTTGACTTCATTATTTTTATTGGTGGTTCACCTATAAAGCCATTTAGTTTTGAGAATGGGAGTTATGGTTTCATACTTTCATTAGGGGAGGCATGTATAAATGCCTATATGGACATGGAGGGGGTTCATCAATATGTTTTTAGTTTAGATGTGAAAAGTGGGAGAGGGCAGAGAGAAATGAAGGAAGTCTTCCCTGGTATCCTTGAGGACAGCATTAATGCATAAATTTTATCATTAACTGTTGTAGATAATTTCTAAAGCATTGGTGTGGCTCTTCCATTTAGTAGGTCACAAAGAAAGGTTAAAGGTACTGTATATGTTAATATAAAGCATTAAAGCTAAATGAATTAGCTTAATAGCTACATAGCATATAAGACTTTTAACAAGTAAATTTCTCAAGATTGTACAACTCGATCATGATGCATTAGTGTACATGCAACTACAATATGTGACTCTTTGTTTCTCCAAAAGTCATTTAGAACATAATTTTAGTTCATTTACGTAAACATTTGCTTGTTGTTTGAAGTTTGCACCAGCTATGGATAGCCCCAATATTCTCCTTAGATGGTATAGTTCGAGGATGACATTGGACATCTAGGATAGAAAAAGTGGCTAATGTAGCTATGGAAAAAATTGGCTGGTGTAGGATCAGTGGCTTTCAAGCCAAGCCACCTCATTGTCTCAGTCAACCAGGTGAATTCATGTAAGATATAGTTGGTATCCTCTCCACGAAATGGAGGTTAGAAAGGCAAGTAGTCTCACCTCTTTAATCTTGACTGCATCAGTTAGTCTACATAGTATGATTTTGACTGAATTTTTCCTATACGTTTTTAACTTTTAACATTCTCCATGTTTGTCCAAAATTTTTATTTGTTAGTTGCTTTATTTTTTCATAGTTAAATTTCTTATCAATACTATTTTATTTGATATAGTTTGTTTCATACTATACTTTGTTTTCCTAGTTGTTTGAGGTCTGTTTTCTTACTGAAATATAATTGATCATGAAGGAGAAAAAATTGTTGAGATTTTACCATGAAGATGATTCTTGAAAACTTTGAATAAGGCATTGATATTAGTTAACATCTGCAGTTAGTGCCTTATGGTATTATATGCTTGGACATTAGTTATTATCTTTCATCTGGTTATTACTTTTGATACATATATATATATATATATTTATTTTTGTCGTATTTTATGGTTTTGCACCTGACTTTGGTCAGGCTAAAGTGTCACTTTTCACCTCTTTTCTCAGCCTCTTATAGGCTTGTCACTTGCTGTCATCTTTGCCTTTCCTAGGAAGCCCGATGTCTAAGGGTTTTTTCCTTATCAATATTAAAATTTGGGATTTTGTAGGTTATAAAATTGTGTGAAGATTAGATTTCAACAAGTGACTTATGTAGGACAACTTAAAGGATAAGGGGGAAAAGGTAAATCCCACTTGGTTGTAAGTTGTATGTAGTCATAGGCTTGTTGCTTGCTATCATCTGTTGCCTTTCCTAGGAAGCCAAATGTCTTGGGTTTTTTCCATATCAATATTAAAATTTGGGATTTTGTAGGTCATGAAATTGTGTGAAGATTAGATTTCAACTAGTGACTTATGTAGGATAAGGGGGAAAAGGTAAATCCCACTTGTGTTGTAAGTTGTATGTAGTCATGTACATGGTACTCATAGTATCAAATGTTCACATGTGTCGTCGAAATTTCACTGACAGATGTCTTGTTTTCAATTTATCGTCACGATATCGACATGGAAGTTTTGTGAACAAATGTAAATTATTTGTACTGTATTTCTACTAACACGATATCGATATGTCAACATTTCGTCGACATGTGTCTACTTTTCAATTTGCCGAAATTTGATAACAAATAGAAATCTAGAACCTTGATAGTACCAAATGTCGACACGTGTCGTCGAAATTTCACTAACACGTGTCTTGTTTTCAATTTATGGACCCAACTTCGACACAACGCTGACATGAAAGTTTTGTGAACAAATTTGGATTTTTTTACTGTATTTCCATCAACATGATATTGACATATAAACATTTCGTTGACATGAGTCTACTTTTTAGTTTGCCAAAGCTCGATATGAAATCGACATTTAGAATCTTGGTTATGTGTTTGTGGCATTATAAAGATTCATGGGAAAACCTAAATAATGTAGTTAAAAAGGTAGTACAATAGAAGAATAGAAGAAGCCAATCACAATATTGCATTTTTTTGCTTGTCATCAATGATGGTAGAAATTAGAAATAGTCCCAATTTTTTAAACATCTCAATAAATGATTGATGCCAACGACACATATCACCATTTTTCAATGTTCATCCCATATCTTTCACTTTAGTAAAGGCTTTAAATGTCGGTTTCTTATTAGACAACACTTCTTCCAAGGTATTGATTATGTGAATTATGGTGGAAATAACAAAGGCCATAGAAGTTTGAAGTGTTAATACATGCAGTCATACACATATTAGAATTAGTTATATTCATTAGACAATCATATCATCATATGTGATATGTCAATATATTATATGTAAATAAGTATCATGTTCAAAGTCTGTTTTATAACTTTAATTAAGTAAATGGTGATGAAAAATGTAAGAACAAAATAAAAAAATTTGATGGATTTCCATATGAATTAGTAAAAATATGTCTGGTACAGTACCATTATTTATTCCACGGTAATGCAGTGAACACTGCTATGCTTAGTGTATGGTTACTTTGAGCTCATTTTGGCAGTTTGGCCAAGTCTGAATCTGCTGTTTTGAACGACAAAATAAAGAAGTGTTTCATAATTCAGTCTAATCAGATGATTAATCCGATTGAAAGACCTGCCAAACTGATTGTTTTTAATCAGGTAGTCATAGTCAGTGGAACAGAGTGTTGGCCTATTAATCAGGTTGATCAATATTTTGGCCCCTATTATTTGTCAACCTTTAGAAAAGTCAATTCCTTGATATTCTACCCACCTTTCTTTGCCTGCAATGGAACATAAAAATTTCCCCACTTTAGATGCTGCAAACTAGTTTTGCAGTTGTTAAGAATGGCAGCATAACCGCTTAAGCTATGGTACCACATTAAGAACAGTGACATAACTGCATATGCTAGGGTACCACATGGGTGCATTCATGGAACCAAAAGTTGACACTTCTCACAAAGTTTTGCCAATATGTCTATCTTTTGACTTGGTAGAACGACACCAGATTTCTGAATACAAGTTCCATTTTTTACCATGTTTCAACCAACATTTCCACTGACAAGCTGATACAACACTAATATATCCTATTTTAGGACGACCAAAGTCCAACACGATGCTGAGACTTAGAGCCATTGGTGCACAGAATATATAGTGTTGTTAGACGTCTGTCATGCGAATAGGAGTCATATATACCATGTTTAGAAATTTCTTTTGTTTGTCACTATTAATTGTTATAAACGCTACAAGATATTATAATTTCATCATTAAAATTTTTCATTACTTTGATTTACCAGATTTTTGAGTACTGTGTAAATAACTATATTAAGTAGGAGACCGAAATATATGATGTTTATAAACTTTTAAGGTGTAAACTGTGCAAGATGTTGTCTCCATATCAGGAATAAATCACTTTCTTACAGTAATGGTATGGGTAGTTGATACTCTAATAAATAAGCAGTATTCTGTTTTTCCTTTGTTGCCTGATGAAGTTATACGAGTAAAAAGAAGCTTGTTTGCTTGTCTGTACATTTTGTTGTTTTGATGTTTCTGGGTATTCATGTAATGTTTTGCAGCTAGCTTGTAGAGACTACCCTCATCCACGACACTTATGTGCTACCTTCCCATTCAGCAGCTCTGCACATGAAAAGTATTGTGAACAGGTAATGTATACGGTAGGACCTCTTTTTTCTTTTGTAAATCTTGTTGTGTTTTACAGTGTGGACTTCTGCCCTTGTAATATTCAGCACCCGGCAGACGAGCATCCATTTGGCAGAAAACTTTACTTCACTCTTTCAATCAGTAATCGAATTTTGATATCTTGTTCGTGCATTGAATGCAGTGCCATTGTTATGTATGTGACACACTTGCCCCATGTATTCATTGGGGTAATGGCACTTCTAGTGCTGATCATTGCCATTCAACGGACAAGGAGGATAAGTGGAAGCTGCAAAGGCAATCTTTTAAGCAATGTAACTCACCAAGTTTACAGAAGGTTCATGACAACAATTTCTCCTTGGCATCACCATGTAACAAGTCAGGAGGCTCTGGACAGTTACCTGCATATTTTGCCAACAGTCTGATTTCTCAGTCACAGACATCCAGGACACTTCAAGCTTGTTCTGGTAGTAATTTTGGCCCCTCTATAATAAGCCGAAGATACAATCAGCAGCCACCAGTCCAATGCAGACAAAGAGCTTCCAGATCCCCTATTCTGCCTCCACGAGTGAGTCCATCTCCAAACTTTAAAAAGACTGGTTCTCGAAGATCACCTTTTGCCAGTATTCACATACGCAGAACTGGACAAGTTCTAACTGCTAACAGTCAGGTGGCTAGAACACCAGCATATAAGAATCAGCATCAACCAGCCATGGCACCTCATAGTCCTCATCAAAGTCAGTGCTCACGGGTTATGAGAGTAGTACCTCACCATCCTCATCAGAGTCAATGCCCACCGGCTACATTACTTGAGAGAAATAATCAATGCCCACCAGTGATACCAGAAGAAGGTGCTAACTTACGGAGCTTTGAGGATATGCTTGCAGTTCTGGAGTCTGATCTAAGTTTCACAGAAAATAGCAACGGCAATACAGCTGATATTCCCCCCCATACGGTTTCCTCTCAAAATGATATGCACAGCCAATCTTCTGGTTGGAATGCTCCACAGGTCCCAAACGCAGATCTGGTTTGGAGTCCTGTCTCTCACTGCGGTAAGAGTAATTTGACAGGTAGCCAGCCTTATACAATACCATCTGAACCTGATTTGCATAGTCCATCTTTTTCTAAAAATAATCCAAGTTTGGATGCAAATGCTGTTGCAAGTTCTGTTCCAATGAACCTGAATTCGTTCCAACTGGATGGTGCTTTATTGAATGATGCATCTTACATATCAGCAGAATCACAGATATCAGCTGTACAGCCAATCAGTTTGCCTGTTGTTGCAAATAGCAACCTTGGCTCAGGAGATGTCCTTGGTGGAGATTGGATGTCTATTTTCAAGAATGCTTCGACTGAGATTTCCCATGATCCAGCTATATCTCCTGGTTTACCTTCACCAGAACGCTTAATGTTTGACCTTGAGATACCATGGAATGGTTTATAGCGACTATGTGCACACTTACGTTACTGACTCTTGAACAGGGGTGCCTTTTCCAAGATTGGTTTTTACTTGGACGGGCCCTGGAGTTCACCCACAGTGACACTGGGAATGGCATTATGAAATATGTATTGTTACAGCGCCAACTGTGTTTCACAAGGAGATTTCCTCGAGGAGCCATCTGGATGACATGTACAGTTTTCATTCTGTAAATGGGAAGCTATATCATACTTATCTGATTCAATATCAACTTTGAGTAGAGGTTTGGAGTTAAAATGGTTGTTTTCACAGCAGCAGTTGGCAACATATTGATTTATCTCGTGGGTATTGGGAAGTACCGAACAGAATCTGATGAGCTCGTGAAAATTTGAATCAAGTGTATCTTATAATTGTTGTCATGGTATCAATGTTATTTTGTTAAACTGGTAAGAAGCCCATGCCCTTGCACGGGACTCTTTACAGAAATTAGTATGTCAAGTTGTCAACAACAACAGAAACAGAACCAAAGCACTTGAATTTTCCAGAACCAATGTAAACTCCACACCAACCTGAATGAGAGCGAAAAGAAGCTTTCTTTCTTTTCTCTCCCAGAAAATAATCATGAAGTGATAATAGCAAACAACGTTGAACGTTCATTCTTTTCTCTGCTACCTTCTCATCATAGAGGAGCTAATGTGGCTCAGGGGGCATCTCCACTTGTCCAGAGCCAACAACCCCACATGTTCCTCCATGGATTCTTATTCAAATTCCCAAACAATGGCAAGTAGAAGAACAACAGAACTCATCATTTCCTATAACAGTTTTGCACTGCTACCTATATTATTATTATTATTATTTTGTTGTTGAGAAATGATCATATTCTTCCCAGCAACAACTACGACACCCTAGCAACTTCAGCTCCAGCACGGTAGCCAATATAGTCCCGGCCTTCCCCGTCATGTAAATGGAGAACCAAAATTGCCACCTTGACGTCTCCAACGAGCTCTTTGGTAGGGTGGGCCAAGTATGTCGTTGGACACTCGATTGGAGCAATTGCTCGCTATCCTCGTTGCGTACTCCTAAGTACTCATGCCTACTTTGTCCTTGAGGTTCACAGTTCTCAAGTAGCATTTCAACTTCCAATTAGGGGTGAACATCTAAATCGTTTGAATCGGTTAATCGAATCGAACTATTTTTAGTGGTTCAATTCAATTTTTCAAATTTAGTGATTTGGTTTAGTTTAAAATATCTTCAAGTTGACCCTATATGTTTGATTTATGGTTTCAAGGATAGTTTAACCAAATCGAACCGAAACAATATGTTATATATGTACATTAAATATTTAAATCTAATATTAATATATGTAATATACTGACATGTTACATTATATGGTACCATTATATTAATATATGTAACATATTTATATTATATTTAATATTTGTTTGCTTCTTTGGGATTTTATATTATAGTCAGGTTCCTACAAATAATTTAATATTATAGCTAGGTTAGTTGTTTTCCTAATGGAATTTTATATTCTGTCTAATGAAAAAGTGTTGTTGTTTATGGACTAGATTTGCATCTACAATTTTAATATTTGTATCATATTCCACATTCTAGCATGATATATAGCAGAAAGGAGAAAAGAAAATGTATCAATACCTTATTATTTCTATATATTTTATTAAATGGTTAAAGCACAAATTAAACATAAACAAATCAATTTTGAGTGGTTTGATTTGATTCTATTCTAATAGGTAAAATGATTCAGTTTGATTTGAAAATTGTTCAAACTGATCCTTATGGTTTGGTTTGAGAAAATCTCAAACTGAATCAAATTAAACCATGCCCACTCCTACGTCCAAGTAGACTCTGTCTTGACAGACATCTTTCTTGCTCAACCCGACTTCTCCTCCAATCTCGTGCTTTGTTTTTACGCCATTTGGTTCGATAAGATTGGTCACTCGCCTAGAGTGGGAATGTGGAGAGGTCGGCGACACTATAGCAAAATGAGTATCTAGGCATGAGATGTCACTAAAGACTTGAAGGAGAGATTGAGAGAAGGATAATGATGGAATTCTGTTTTGAGGTTGGGGCTAGTTTTCATAGAAAAATGCTAGAATCACAACTCTTGTTATTTAGAAAAAATTGCTTGCATGTCCTTGAAAAGTTTCACATTTGTTTATATGTCCTCAATTAATAAGTCATACAAAATGAAAACTTTGTCCCTAATGCCCCTAGTGACATGATGCATGGTAAAAGACTATATTGTCCTTATTTATTTACTCTCACAAACTAGATTTTACTTACATGTCCTTCTATTTTTGACTTCTTCTTCTTCACCACATTTGCTACATAATAGGTGAGAAGACTTCAACATTACGATGACAATCGCAACGTAATAGCGACAACGATGGACATAAGAATGTTGGTGAAGGATGACTTCAAGGCGAAGGAGACCTTAGCAATGCTGAGTGCCATTCCATCGCTTGTCTCCATGCTCGACTCTCTCAACCTTGAGCTTCAGATCCCCTCATCAACTCCATGCTGAGTGCCAGTAGGACTCTCTCCACGCATTATTCAACCTCTCCATCTCCCTCTCCAACACCCTTTACCTCTTTTCCGTAGGGCTAGTCCTTGCCTTACTTGCCTCCAACAATGACAAGGATGTCTTCAACTATGTCCTTGCAATCCTCTCTGACCTCCTCAAGGCAAAGGAGACCTTGGCAATGCTGGGCACCATTCTGCCGCTCATCTCCATGCTCGACTGTTGAATTTACTAGCCTTATCTTGATTTTGATGATAACAACAGACTTATGTGTTGTATGAGAATATTTTATAGCTCAGAATAGCAAGGAAGATCAATGTTGGACTCAAAAGAATCAAGCATAAAAGAGAAAATATTGGAAGAAGAAAAAGATCTATGTGTCACTAAGGAGAATTTAAGATAAAGAAAGAAGAAGAAAATTGAAATTATCTTTGTAATTATTATAATATAATTTAATGTGTACTCCTAGAAAATATGTAATAATCACCCAAACATCCCACAAACCTAGGAAAATAGGTATATTCATGAACCCAAGTAGAAAACCTTAGAAAAATCTTTAATATAGGTTTAAGGATCAATTCAACATAACGTTGAAAATCGACATACCAGACCAGGAGATATGTTTCGACATATCGAACCTGTTCGACCGACTGAACTATTCGAATATTGCAGAAATTAATGTAAAATCGGCATACCGAATAATTTCGGTATACCAAACTAGTAGCCATTTATGAATGTTAGAGAGACGTTAGACATAAACTTTTGTCCATGTTTTCCTATAAATAGATCTCCATTTTTCACCTACAAAGACACCAATACTTCCTACACTATATTAGGATTCTAGAATTCCATTTCCATCCTTTAAGAGAGAGTTTCAAGTGTTTTCAAAGCTTGTTTTACACTGTTTAGTAAGAGTACCTTCATTCGAACCTTCCATTTTGTCAAATTAAGTTTGGGAGATCATAGAAAAGAGTTGTAATCTTTACTTCGAAAGGTTTATTGCTTCTCGGACTGTGAAGAGCACAACACTGCGATTTTTGCAGAGCTTGACGTCGGATCGTCAAGGTAGTTTAACAGTGGAATCTTGGTTCAAAACAAGATCAAGATTAAGGAAAATCTCAAGGGATTCTCAACGAATGGAGTAGACTAAGGAAGCCAAACTACTATAAATTGTTGGGACACTCTTCTTATTTCTCTTCTCTTTCTTTGCATGCCTATAGTTTAATATCCAAATCCCTTATTTTATTCCATTTAGTTGTTATTTACTTGAAATTGTAAAATATAATTAAAATTATATATAATTCTTTAATTCACTATTCACCCTCCTTTAGTGAAGTCTAAGATCCTAACATCGACTCCCTCGACCTTGAGCTCTAGATCCCCTCATCAACTCTTCCCCCAACATCATCCCCTTCCTCCTTGCCACTTTTTGCACCTCCACTTCAACCTCCCAAATGAAGTAGAACTCTGTTCATGCAATATTCAACCTCTCCATCTCCCCTTCCAACACTCTTCACCTCCTTTACTTAGGGCTAGTCCTTGCCTTCGTCGCCTCCATCAGTGACATGGATGTCTTCGACTATGTCCTAGCAATCTTCTCCGATCTCGTCTCTGCCTTAAATAGCCGCAGAGAGGTGGGGTTTTGATAAGAGATGGAGGGAAGAAGAGAAGAGATTAGGGTTCAACGAAATAAGATTTTGACTGAGTTTTGGTAATATTGAACGTTAGGTTATAAGACAGTGTTAGGTTAGTAATTTCACATCACAGATAAAGGATTTAACTATGATTGGTAGAGGTGAAGTAATGGTAAGGGTATATTCTTGTAATGGAGGAGTATATAAAGTCACGTAAGTAAATAGTTATTAATTAATGGTTAACAACTAAATATGGAATTTTACAAGGACATGTAAGTAAATTTTCCTTTTATTTATAAGGTATTGGCCATATAGGGCATGCATATAAGCCTCCTAAGAGAATCTAAGGTTGTGTTTGATAAAGGATGATTTTAGATTTTTGTTGATTTCAATGTAGTATTAAATCAAAAGCATCTAGCTTTTTATAACAAACATGAATTTAGATTTTTCTAAGAATTACCAAAATCTCCAGTCCCTATTCAAAAAATCACGTCTCTTGTGAAGTACCTCCCCCTCCTTGCTTTTCACTGATTTTCTTGACATGACACAATCTATTGATTCTAAGTCTTTTAACAATCACCTATTGACATATGATTTTAGTCAAAAATCAAGAATCGGGAATAAGCACTAATGTCCGTTGTAGACACCCCAATTTTGAGGTCATTTGGCAGCAGGCTTCCCCGGATGACGCTCTGGTTGCGACCAGCAAAATCCTAGCCTACACAAACCTAATCAGACCCACACTAGCCAACTCTAACCCAATTAAACTTAAAACCAAACAAATTAAATTAAATCCACTTAAAAACTAATTAATCAAACAAATAAAACCCTAATCAAGTAAAATCCATTTAAATCCTATTAAAATCCAAGGAAAACCTTAAGTCCACCTAAAAATCCAATAAAACCCTAAAACCCACTTAATCCAATTAAAATCCACCTAAAAATCCAATAAAACCCTAATTAAACAAATAAAACC
>JAMKQA010122393.1:0-18182 GCA_024699735.1 Posidonia australis | reverse complement strand
CCCCCCCCCCCCCCCCATCTGTCTCTCTCTCCCATTGCTCCTCTCCACTCCTCTCTCCTCCTCTCCCAATCCCAGTCGTACTTTTTTGACCCCCGCCCATTCCATTCCCCACCACCACTATCACCGGACCTGATCCACTCTCATCGGAGTCCGTCTGGTTGGTTTGCTTCCTTCCTTTCTGCTGTTCGAGTTGCTCGCGCTCTAGATCCGTGGGGTGTGGCTGCCATGAGGCGGATCTGTGTGTGAGCGAGTAGAGGGGGGGCTTCGGAAGAGATGGAATGTGCGCGGGTGGGGCTGGTGGTGTCGTTGCTGCTCGTTTTCTGCTCCGTTGCTAGGGTTCTTGCCAACGTGGAAGGTATGTTTGTCCGCCTGCTGATTTTTGCTGTCTCGGATTTCTTCTTCTCCAAATAAAAAAGATTAGCATTTTTTTTAAGTCTCCGATTATCCAATTGGGAGGTCTCGGAGCTTGATCTTGCGCTCGATTCTAGTGCGGTGAGCTGCCTGGTGGTGTTGAAGCTGTTGGAATGTTGGTGAACTTGGTTCGTTTGCTTGATGTTGAGGGCTATATATACCTTGATGCTTGTTTTATGAAATCTTTGGCCTAGCGATAGATGGGATCATTTCAGATTGAGAATAGGAAATTCTACGAGGGCATTCATACAAGTACCTGTATTATGGACTGCCTACACAAAGAACTTCTATTTTTGTCTAAGTCCTCCATTGGATTTGGTCTTGTACTTGGAACCGACAAAATTAGATCTTATGAGCTGTATCCATAGAATGGTGACTTATGTTGTTAGTAATTATATATGATATCGTATGTACTTGGATACTTGCTAGGCATACCTGACAAAGGAAGATTACTTGACATAGACTTTGAAGAAATATACAGAATTAATGATGCTTCCCTCACTTATGACAATGGAATATATGGTACAACAGCAAGATCAGCAGAGATGATCCCTTGCAAGGAAAGTAGGAAATTTTTTAATACCACAGGCTTATCCAGTTATTCTATGCAATGTACTCATTAATAGCGACAAATTCGACAGCTTCTTTATGGACGGGTTAAGACATTCTAATTTACAATAATATTTTTCTCGGGATTTACTAACTGAATACACCTCTCAAAAATATGTTTTCAATTTTTTAGACTCTAAGTTAATAATATATAAATGATCTGGATAGTTTCCTTTGTGATGGTGTTACAGTGTCTGTTGGAGATTGTTTTGTTCATATATCATGTATCAGTTATCAGACATCTCTCCTTACCCTGTTTGAATTTGGGTTTTGTGTTGGACTCCTATGATTCCATGACAGGATATATGTTAGGTAAAACATCTGAATTAGCAAAAAATATACTTGTCTAGCTGTATATTAAGATTTACTCTAGATCAAAGTTCAAAAATTAGATAAATGTTTGTGAAATTTGGTCTCGTGTAGGTCTATGTCGAGGGAGACACGGTTAAATAAATTCTATGTTTTGCATATTCATAGATGTCATATAGAATTTCAAATATTTTCTCAATTATCACTTTAATCATGTGAAAGACTTGGCGGATATTTAGGATTTAATCCATGAAAGCTATGATTTAATTCTCTATTTCTTGGTTTTTTATTTTTTTTTTCAAAACTAATAGAAGAATAAAAACATAGATAACACTGAGTGCAGAACGCGATATCTATACCATACGTGTTTATGCATCTAAGTAGCCCTAGATGTGTATTTTTCTTACTTTACATTATCGTAAAGTTTCAAATCAAAATTCAAAGCTTTTAGTTGACTTCCATGTTTTTAGCGTGTTTCCACCATCCACCTATGTACAGCATACTTCCTATTTTGAAAGGACCAAAGTCCGACATGAAAGAGATGTTTGGATTTTTACTCCAGATTTACGTATGTTATGGTACTATACACTTTGTTAAATGATTGAGGTAATGTTGGAAATGCACTTCTGCATTTCCTGAAGCTCGTGGCTTAGGATTCGTTTTGAGAAACTAATATAACATCTAGATAAATGTCTAGGTGGACGAAGGTTCTAAGCATATTATTTTGTTGAAACGTTTCGTGGTCATTGTATTCATGTTGCTTCACTTTGTTCTTACCACAATTAAGCAGGAACTCTCATTAGAACTTGTTCTAACAACTAAAATCACAAAATTGACAAAGAATTAAAAATTATGTTTACTTTCCATAAAAAATAGCATAAAACAAATATGTTCAATTAACCCTTTTCAATGAAATGAAGTGAGATATTCTGAAAAATATACTTGATCTACTTTTAGGTTGATAAATAGACTCTAAAAGGGTTTAGAAAGTAAACAATTGTTAAGTAATTTATGTTCTTAAGGACAAGCAACAAAAACCAAGAAATACTTCCATGGGAATAAGCTGGCTATTGATTGACATGGATTGTTTTTTCCCATTTGTTTGCCTAACTTTGGAGTGATATCGGACCATGACCAACACTACTAAAGTGAGGCCAACCTAGATAGACAAGTGACCAACCTGACACACTAGTATTCTTTTCCAATTTAACCTGAAAAGTTGCCAATGTATATCATCGATGTCCATCGTTATTGTGTGTGTGTGTGTGTGTTTGGTTCTTACATATGTGTTTACTTTTTACATATACTTAATTAATACAAACCTTTAGATCACAAATCTTTTAATCTGAGCCTTTCATTGTATCACTAAGAAAAGTCACTAAGTAATGTAAAAAGTAAAACCCTAGAATAACTCTTCTCTCCTCACGTATGTAAAAAGTCACATTTGCATTTGAAGTTAATTGACATTTTAAGTTGTTAAGTCCATATGTGAGATTTTTTAGATTGAGAATAGAGAACTGAACCGAGCGACTTTTGAACAGTTTAGTTTGGTTTGATTCCAACAACTTAAGTAGTTGAGTTCGGTTCGAAAGTTTATGTAACTAGTAGGTATAGTATGGTTCATGAATATAGTCGAAATTAAACCAAATCGAACTGTATGCACCCCTAGTCATTGGTCAAGTAATCAAATTATCACTTAAATAAGATTTTTGGTTGTTCTTTTATTATTCAACTTATTCTTATTTTGTTATTACATTTGTAAATTGCAAGTTGAGTAATGGTTGGTGAAAGGCAAATTGTATAGGTCCATTAATTATCAATAATGTGATCAAAGTGAATAAGGAGGAGATTTGGGATGACTTTGAGATTTCTTCAAAGTTCATTTAAAAGGTAGACGTAATATTGAAGTAGGTCTAGGTTGTCAGAGGTTTCAAGAAGCTAGAGGACTGGATAGGGAGTACTTAGAGGAAGAAGTTTTTTATTTGAGAGGAAACTGTACTGATAGAAGTTGGCCACAACCTCTTCAAATTCATGGTCACAGGCTTTAAGGAAGAAATTAAGCATGCTATTTCTATGATAGATAGGGGTAAAGCCCGTAGACGTAATGGCTTCCCAATTGGGTGCTTTAAGTATGGGAGTTGATGATGGCTTTTCATCGAGATAGAGGTGATATTGGCTATGTCAGTTCAACTTTCATCCATAGTTATTAAAGCAAGTGCCATGACATTTTTTAATTAAGCATGTGCCTCTACAAGTGCTTAGGCACCCCCTTGGGCACCTTGGCATTCTTAATCCCTTTATTTTTTTTTTCCCCTTTTTTGTTAATCTCTTGATATTTTATTTAAGTCTTCCTATTTTTTCAGCATTTAGCCTAGTTTAAATTGGTTAAATTAATGTATATATGCTATGTAATTAATAGGGCAATATCCTCATTATTTTGGTCGCCTAAGGTGCCTTGGTGCCCTGATAACCGTGTTTTCGTCATGCTGATTGCCAAGAGCAACTGGATGGTGGATATTATTGGCGATTTCCAACCTATTGTGATGAAGTGCTTGACTGAGCAACTCAAACTTCTAAGGGGACATATCATGGAGGATTTCTCATCTGTCTTTGTGTAAGACATGCATGTTTTTTATAGTTCCTCATGGCACATGACTCTTTTGAAACTAGGATGAGACAAGGAATCCCTGAATTTCCATGGAAAATGAAAATGGAGAAAGTTTATGACAATGTTCATTGGAAGGAGGGTTGCTTGGAGGTTATGAGATGCATGGGATTTGGGACCAAATGGTGTAAGTGGGTTGAGTTTTGGGTTAATTCTGTAGGTTTTCAGTCTTTTTGACAGTCATTGTTGAAAGCTTTTAACAAAGATTGTGAGAGGGTGAGACTTGCTGTCCATTTTGCTTTGATTCTTGGTGACCGAGGACTTTTGGCGCAAGTACATGCTAGTTCTTGTAGGGCTTTTGGTCCAGAGAGGTTTTTAGGGAAAGTTAATTGTATCTTTTGGGAAGAGGTGACTCTTCTAGCATCAGTTTTCTCCAACCTTCCATTGTACTATTTGTCACATCTTTAACATTTGTTACTCTCTTCCAAGTTGTGTTCTTGCTTCTTGTCACACTATTGAATATTACGAGGGCACATACTTCAGAATTATTTGGGATGTGAGATTTAGGAGGAATCTCTATTGAATCCATTGATGTGGTTTCACTCTTGCCTCATTTAGACTCATTGTATAGGGTACCTATATTAGTAGGATATGGACTAGCACATAGTTGTGGGGTAAAAAATAGTTCATTTTCTGTGAAATCTTTGTTCTCTAGCATTGCGGGTGAGTCAGTGCTCTTTTCTATCCTTAGCTGAGGAGGATTTGTGGGATCTTCTTTTTGACAGTTGAACAGTTCAAGTTTGGTGATGCAGTTCCACAAGGACACAAGGACTGCATTATTTTTTGAGATGCTTGTACTCGCAACTGTGGTGAGTTGGGGAGGTGGTGGAGGGTCTGGGAAATCCTTCCTTGAGCCATTTAACGGATCAGGTGGCATGGAGGAAATGGAAAAAAAAATCAGGAAGGTTGACTTGAGTGGTGGGTTTCAAGGAATAGGATTGCTTGTGCTTCCTTGCAATGTCCTTCTTCTTCCAACATGGCCCATATGGATGATAAGAGCATTACTACCAGGTTAAAGACATCCTTGGGTCTATGATGGCTCCTGGTTTGGTCCTTGTTTTTTCGTGGTGGTTTTATTTCTTGTTTCATTTACCTTATTGTCATTCTCTTTGGCTTGTGGTTATTTCCATGATAAATGCTTGCTTTGTATCTTTTATCTGTCTTTTGAGACTTTTAGTGAGTGACAACCCAGTTTCTGATTGCTAAGAAAGTTGTTAATTTCAAGTTAGAAATGGTTTTCAGTTTTGTTACTCATTGGCTCTGATTGGTTTTTTGTCAACAGGTGATGCTTTAAATAATCTTAAATCCAATTTGAAAGATCCCAATAATGTGCTGCAAAGTTGGGATCCTACCCTTGTCAACCCATGCACATGGTTTCATGTTACATGCAACAATGACAATAGTGTCATACGAGTGTGAGAAGATTTGTGTCTAGACGTCGTGTATAAAAGTATTTTATATTTTTGCATTTTATTTATTGATTTTATCTCTTTTACAGGGATCTTGGAAATGCAGCACTATCTGGTACATTGGTTCCCCAACTTGGTCAGCTTAGAAATTTGCAATATTTGTAAGTTTCCATAGGTCTAGTTGATCTTTGATTAAAAGTGAAGTTGCTCTTTGATTAACAATTATCGAATCTGATGCAAGACCTTAAGCTGCTAGATGGCCAATAGAACAATCATTATGCTTTTGTGCCTAGGTGTGTCTAGTCATATTATTACTCACAATTTTTCAGTTAGCATGTACTACTTAAACCACTTCAATTTACTCGTTATAAATTAGAAGAAAGATAGAGGAAATGTCACGTCACTTTAGGAGATGCTATGCTACCTAGAAAAAACCAAAGAACCGAGGAATTGAATATGGTAAATAAATTTAGCAACTAAATCATCAAAGAAATCAAATATTATCGTGTTGTTCCCGAACATGTGTATATAAATCAAAGATGCTAAAGAAGTTTGCTTACTTGGTGGTCGAGTCTATACTGAAAACTATGTGGAGCTATCTCCACATGCCATTTCATGGTCAAGGTGGCTTGATGTGCCTAGGACAAGAATGTGCTAGGGGACTCATGTTGAGCTTGATGTGTCTAGGACAAGAATTACCTGATCTGTCATGGGCTCCTAATGTGGTCAGCCAGGAGTCATGATGATCGGCTGGAAGCAGACAAATCCATTTTGGCTTGGCTGGAGACCCTTCTTGTCCTTTGAGATGTTTTTCTGTTTCCGATCTGACTTATTGTTTTACTTGTCTTTGTTCTTGTTTGTTGCTTTCCTAATTATTTTCTTTTGGCTTTGTTAGCTTGATAAGGCTTTCCTATGTACTTTCTCCACTTCTTGAGTTTTTATATGATTTTTTTTCATTGCCACTCAAAATAAAGAAAATATAAGGAAGTGTATTCATCAAATATAAATATATAATCGGTTCTAAATATTCTCAGAATGATGATGTACAGACGTTAAATAGGATAGAGTATATCATATCCAGATACTATGTCCTTTTTTCAGCATCTTGATCTGTTATTATCATTGCTGCTTCTTAGTGTCACCCTAAAACCAGCAATTAGTCACTCAGCATCTGCATTTTTCAGCAAAAAATTGATACTGTAAAATACATTGAGTACTTGTCTGGAAAATGGGTTACAGTTATTCTCTGCTTCGGACACATATATCTGCACAGCAAGTTTAAATCAATTTAGATATCTTTTAGCAAGGTTTTGCAAATTTTACATACATTTTCTTCTTGTTGGATCAAAGATTTGGCAGAGTAGATGTGATAACCAAACAACGTATAGTTCATTTGGTACATAACTATTACTCCAGTTGGAGAATTGCGAGCTCAAATTCCAACGAATACAGAAGTTTTACACAAAAAAGACAAAAGTAGATGTGACAACCTCCCATGTGTAATAAGAGACTAGAGGCAGTATTAGTTGATGGTTACTTTGACCAATAAGAAGAATTCATTTAATGCTTTTAAATTTTTGCTGCTGCAAATCATTAATTTTATTTCCTCACACAGGGAACTTTATAGTAACAACATTAGTGGAACAATTCCTGCTGAGCTGGGAAACTTGACAAGCTTGGTGAGCTTGGATCTTTACTTGAACAAATTTACTGGTCAGATTCCTGAAACGTTGGGACAATTATCAAAGCTGCGCTTCCTGTATGTCCTTATCCTCCATCTCTACCATTTTTACTTGCACTTACCTATTTAAATAGTCTATTCACAAACAAGACATCCTATGCCATTTGCTTCAAATCAGCTCCATGAGTTGTGAACATACTTTTTGATGGCATATGCATATTATGCCAAGATATCCTTTTTCACAAGATTCATATTTTGATTAGGTCAGAGTGCTATATCAGCTTATTGGTTGAATATCTAGCTCCATTATACACATTAAAGGTTGGAAGTCTTAATGTTATTTTGTTTTCATATTTCCTTCATCTAGATGGGCTTCAAGCCTTCAAGTAGGATGTGTTTAGTGAGCATTGCCAAACCGCTATTGGATAATGACTTATAGCCATTAGTCTGTGCTTTTGAATTAATGTCTCTCCGTAGTTGAAAGTATCTGCTAGCGAATGACAAGTTATGTTATATGGTAATTGGTTGTCAAGTCTCCTGCTGGTACTGGTACAGCTTTGTTTTGTTGCCTTTTGTTTTAGTAATCTCAAATCTGAACAGCCCACCTTCTGATAAAGGGTTTTTCTTAAATGTACGGTGGTTGTATTAATGGAGATTAATTTTAAACTTAATGACTTGGTAAGTTGGTCTATTTTCCATTTTCCAAGAGGATGACCCCAAGCACCTTGGCTAGACTAGATTATACTCTAAAATGATTGTGATAATCCCTAGGTAGCATCCATACTTGTCTTTTGGCAAGTTATCGTTCATGGTAATTAGTTATTGTTAGAGTTGTCTTATTGTTATATTAGGTGTTTTTGGGTTATTGGGTTATTGGATATTCAATTAGTTTAGGATATCCAATACACCTTATATATATGTAATTACTTCTACAGAGAAATATACTCTCTTTTTTCTCTCCTATTCTATTTTATACATGATACCAGAGCACCAAGGCAAACCTTAGGGTTTCTCTTCTCCAACAACAACAATCATCGGTCACCGAACCCGCCGTCGACCATTGGACTCACCGTCAGCAGCCCTCACATGTCGTCACAGGCTTCCTAGGCTTCTCTCGCCCATCGCAACCCCTGTTCGAGCCCCTCCAGGCAGGCCGTTGGCTCCTGTTCTTCTCTTCAGCGGCACCGACGGCTCCCACAGCCACATCCACCTCCTGTCAGCTCGCCGGAAGGGTCGTCCAGGCCCTCCTGTCCTGCTGAAAGTAGCATCCGGCCCCTCCAAAGTCGTTGTCTGGCCTGTCCAGAGTTTCCAGGCTCACCAGCAGCCACTGTAGGGCCTCCAGGCTTGCCGAAAAGGGCAATGTAGCCCCTCCCCCCCTCGCCCTGTGTCTCCGGCAGCCTCCTTCGACCATGTTCTAGGCCACCTCGTGTTGTCTCATCATTGTATGATATCCACATGTAGTTGAGCCTCTGGACTATCTATTTGTGTCTTTGGAAGGCAGTTGTGTGATTGTCTGGCCCACTCTACATCAAAAATAGTGATTTTTTCACACCAGAGGAGAAAACTCAGACTGTATATTCCTTGTTTCCACCTTGGCTGCCTGTGAATCGTTGGTAAAGAATCTCAGTGGGACGTCTGAGAAGTTGAACAACAAGAATTATCTTCTTTAGGTACAAAGTTTTGAGACATTCATCATCGTCCATTGTAAAATCAGTTGTCTCACCAAACCACCTTTTGACAATAAAGATGCAACTTGTGATGATTGATTTGCTGATGACGTGGCTATTATCTCATGACTGGTGAACAGTATGAGGCCTACAGTTGCTAGAGGTGTGATGAAACTCTGATGGGACCCTAAATAGCAATGTTGAGTGCAATAACAGTGCAAGAACAGTGCAAGAAACATATGACACAAAATTTGAGAATGTCTTGGTTGTATCTACTTAAAGATGATAATCATATTTATGATGTACTCAAAACATTCTCGAATTTTAAGTAGATACATCATACAGTATCCATTCTTGCACTGTTCATTCAATCTCTAATTTTGTGTCATATGTTTCTTTTCATTCTCATTTCTTTTGCTCTATCTTTTTCTTCTGAGTATATTCTCAGGAATCATCAGATGACACTCTTATTTCCACAATGGAAGGCAACAATAGATACCTTAGCAGCTCCTGACACTTGGGAGCTAATGATCCATCTTGTTGAAACTAACGTAATCACTTATCGATGAGTCTACACTATAAAGTACATGGTTAATGGTACCATTAATAGATACAAAGTCAGATTAGTTGCTTGGAGATTTTCTCATACACGTGGTATTGATTATGATCAAACATTTTTACTAGTTGTTCGTCTCAATTCTATCAGAGTGATCTTGTTCATTGTCATCAATCATTATTGGAATCTGTGTCAATTAGATGTCAATAATGTCTTCTTATATGGTGATTTGACTGACTCTGTGCTTATAGAGCATCCTCCAGAGTATGTTGCTCAGGAGAAGGATAGAGTATACAAGCTAAAGAAGGCGATCTATGGTCTCAAACAGAGTCCTAGAGCCTAATTTGAGAAATTCAATGAGGTAGTGGCGGTTAGGAGTTTTCAGAGATGTGTTGTTGATTACTCAGTTTACTACAGGAAGATTGGTCAGAGATGTGTACTACTTGTGGTTTATGTTGATAATATATTAATGACCAACAATGATAGAGAGGGCATTGGAGAAATAAAAGAATGCCTTAGGACACACTTTGTTACTAAGGACATGAGAAAGTCAAGGTATTTTCTAAACATAGAGTTTGCCTATGCAAATGAAAAAATGATATTATCTCAGAAGAAGTATGTTCTTGACCTTCTTCAGTAAACAGGTCTCTTAGAATGCAAGCTTGAGAGTACTCTTATTGAGCAATCACTATCCTTCTGGGATTGGGAAGCTTGTCTATTTGACGGTGACTCAATCAGATACTTCATATGCAGTCAGCTTACTCAATCAGTTTATACATAAACTTAGGAAGATACACTGGAATGGAGCTTTACAATTTCTTTCCTATGTTAAAAATGCTCCAGGTAGAAAGTTGGTTTACAGGAAAAATGATCATATTGACATCATGACGTATTCAAATTCGGAATATGTAGGAGATCAATGAGATAGGAAGTCCACGTCTGGTTTCTGCACTTATGTAAGAGAAAATCTTGTTACTTGACGCAGCAAAAAGCAGAATATTGTGTCACGATAGAACGTAGAGACAAAGTACATATCCATAACTTAAACAGCTTGTGAAATGATATGAATCAGGTCTCTCTTGTCAAAGCTTGGCTTTCCAGTTGGGATATCGATGTCGATGCATTGTGATAATTAAGCGATTATTTTCATTGTCAATAATCCCATCTTTCATGAGCGTACAAAGCACATAGAGATTGACTCTCGTTATGTACGAGATATGGTAGTAAAAGGAGTTATTTCTACGCTTTATACGCAATCTTCATAGCAGTTGGTTAACATTTTCACAAAGGAGTTGAGTGTAGGGGTTTTTGAGTCTTTGTATACTAAACTGGGTATGGTTGATATATGTTCCAACTTCAGGGAGAGTATTAGAGTTGCCCTATTATTATATTAGGTGTTTTTGAATTATTGGGCTATTAGATATCCAATTAGTCTAGAATATTTAATACACCCTATATATATGTAACTATTCCTACAGAAAAAATAGAAAAATATACTCTTTTTTCTCTCCTATTCTATTTTCTACAGCTATCAAGTGCCCTGTTGGTACATGTACAGATTTATTGGCTAAAGTATTATAAAACTAAATAGTATTAGAATTATAATACGTACATATCACATCAGAAATACCTTAAAAATGAGAATACCTCGTTTCTGTCTTAGCAGATGTTAAACACTGACCTAATTTTCTCTCACATTTTGTTTTTGTACAAAAATTATTGTGTAAGTAATTTAATTCTTATTGCTTCTTATATAGGCGGCTCAATAACAATAGCTTGACAGGTTCCATCCCTAATTCTTTAACCAGTATTACTGCACTACAAGTCCTGTAAGTCGCTTTAGTTCTAACCCTCTCGATCTTTACTTATTCTCTGTGCTCTCTTCTTTTATTTTCTGTATAATGCATTCAGGCCTTTACCCTTTTTTTGGTTTTTGAAAATGCAGGGATTTGTCCAACAACAATCTCTCGGGAGAAGTCCCATCCACTGGTTCTTTTTCACTATTCACTCCCATCAGGTCTCTGCCAGTTATCCATTTCATGAAGATAAACTTTCTTTGCTTTATTAGGATTTGCTGATGACAGATTATTATGTCTTGCAGTTTTGCCAACAATCCTAAATTATGTGGCCCCGTGACATCAACTCCATGTCCAGGAGATCCTCCAATTTCTCCGCCACCTCCGTTTGTCCCACCAACACCAGGATCTTCACCAGGTGAAGAACACTAATCTTTTACATTAAACTTGTATTGCGTACCCACAAGGAACTTGTTATCCCATAATCAGATCTCTTAGGGGTTTCATGTCACAGGACCTGGACTTATTTTCAGGCCTGTTAACTGCAATCTGTAGTTGGTTTGTTTGTTTTCCCAAACTTTGTATGACATTTAGTCAATATGATGAAATGTGTTTATTTTTCTTAAAAGAAGGCTTTTCGAAAAGCACAGGCAATCACTTTCCTGTTCCCTCAAGTTCCTGGGGAGTCTGCCTTCATTATTTTCATCCGGTTGCACCTGTGCTCCTGCTATTTCGATATTACCTGATAATTGATTGTTAGGAAGAAATTTGCTTTCATTGTACTGTTGACCATGTATTTCTTGAGTAGCTATCCAGCTTTTCTGAGCCATTTTGGTCCCTTGAATATATAGCTCTGCCTTACGACTGAGATTTAGAAGTAGAGCAGTATAACGAGACACATTTGCATCTAACTTGGTTTTATCACCAACAAAAATCCCTTTCTTTCCAACATAGAGCAGTATAAATGTATTCATTTGTTAGTTTATTAAAACCCTTGCTATGTAATTCACTACCACAACACAAAGTAGTGAAAGGGAGGACTTGCATTCATAGGGAGGGAAACAACAACCAGAAACAGTTAATACCTTTATGCGATGGAGCAAAATCAGAAATCCATTTCAGGGACTCACATCTGGTTGGCTAGTTGGAAGGCAATGGCTTATCAAGTCCAGGTCCAAAAGGATGATCGACCATTATAAAAAAACAAGTCCAAGAAAAGAGAATAATTATTACTAGCAAAGGAATCAAATGTGGAGAAAGGTTTTTAAGCTGTTTTACACATGGTTAGGAGACCTTCACTGATTACCAGATCGAGGTATGCAGCTCAATTTGTTGAATTTCTATCTCATCAGAAACTAATGACCAGACTCAATGCAGTGAGCTCTGCCTTGTCCCAACATGTGTGGCTTTTTTGGTTAGGACTATAATGTCAGCCTGAGTGTATTATAAAAAACATTTTACAAACTAAAATATTTAGATTATTGCTCATAACCTCTTGGATTTGGATACCCTATATAGTATTGTCTAAATCAGGAGTAACTACAATTTTTATCATGATGTACTTGTGAAAATAGTTCAGAATGTTTGTCCTGTTGATACTCAAGAGTAATGCATACTTGAAAGCTTACTTTTGTTAAGCTTCTCTGGATTTGAAAGATAAAATACATGTGTCCTACCTTCATGTAAAATATGACTTGAACAGGAAGTAGTGTTTCTAGCACTGGTGCAATTGCTGGCGGAGTTGCAGCTGGTGCTGCATTGCTGTTTGCTGCACCTGCAATTGGATTCGCATGGTGGCGTCGCCGTAAGCCAGAAGAATACTTTTTTGATGTTCCTGGTTAGTAGGTCGACTAGATCACTCTAGATAACATGTGGAGGGGTTATCCTCCCGTCCACACTCACACAACACAACACAAGACAAAAAATGATGTGTTTGGTCAATATCTGTCGTGCAGCGGAAGAGGATCCAGAAGTCCATTTGGGGCAGCTTAAAAGATTTTCTTTACGGGAACTTCAGGTTGCAACTGATAGCTTTAGCTCCAAGAACATCTTGGGCAAGGGAGGATTTGGTAAGGTTTATAAGGGACGTTTAGCAGATGGTTCCCTTGTGGCAGTAAAAAGACTGAAGGAGGAGCGTACACCTGGTGGAGAACTTCAATTTCAGACAGAAGTGGAAATGATTAGCATGGCTGTGCATAAAAACCTTCTTCGATTGCGTGGATTTTGCATGACTCCAACAGAGCGGTTACTTGTGTATCCTTATATGGCTAATGGAAGTGTTGCGTCATGCTTGAGAGGTACCTATTTTCTACTAAAGTTAGATTTCTGAAGCTATGGAGGTTAGGATAAGGTTTATTTCAAATTATTTATATTTTCAAATGAGTGTGAATTGAGCTGATTCAGGCTATTTCACTGCTCACATGATTTTTCACCGGTTGTTTTGCAGAACGGCCTCCATCAGAAGCACCACTTGATTGGCAAATTCGGCAATGTATCGCATTGGGTTCTGCAAGGGGGCTTTCCTACTTGCATGACCATTGTGATCCAAAGATCATTCATCGTGATGTAAAAGCTGCTAATATTCTACTAGATGAAGATTTTGAGGCAGTGGTGGGGGACTTTGGTCTTGCTAAACTTATGGATTACAAGGACACACATGTGACTACTGCTGTTCGTGGAACGATTGGCCATATCGCACCAGAATATCTATCCACAGGGAAGTCTTCTGAAAAAACAGATGTTTTTGGATATGGTATAATGCTTTTGGAGCTTATTACCGGACAGAGGGCATTTGATCTTGCTCGGCTTGCAAATGATGATGATGTCATGCTACTTGACTGGGTATGCTTAATCCATCTTCATTGTGCATTTCTTTGTAAATTTTGCTGCATAGAGACTGTCATATATGATTCTATTTCTTCCTAGTACTGCAAAGTGCATATATAAATCCAGTCCAAGGTCAAGTTGTTTCTGTCGCTTTTTACAATGTTTCTTTTTGGATTTTGTAACTTTCTGATTCTCTTATTGAAGGCCATAACTTTCAGATTTAACTTACCATTTTGGTTACTGAATTCCAATGGCTGAAGTTTGTATTTAGCCATTGTTATGTATCACTTCTCACATTGTTTGCATTGGTTAATCCTTGGGAAAATTCTGATAGGAATACTCAAAACTGTAGTTTTTACTTCTGATTGGAATTATTTCTTACGATTCATCTTCTGCTTTTGAAGGTGAAAGGACTGTTAAAAGAGAGGAAGTTGGACAAACTGGTTGATCCTGATCTACAATCTAATTACATCGATGCAGAGGTGGAGCAACTTATCCAGGTTGCACTGCTCTGCACACAGGGCTCTCCAACAGAGCGTCCGAAAATGTCGGAGGTGGTGAGGATGCTTGAAGGTGATGGCCTCGCTGAGAGATGGGAAGAATGGCAGAAGGGCGAAGTGGTGAGGCAAGAGATCGAGTTAGAGTCACACTACAACCATGAATGGATTCCAGACTCAACCTATAATCTTCCAGCAGTCGAACTATCAGGTCCAAGATGACTTGGTACAGGTAATAAATATTTAAAACAGAAAGTTATTCACCCTTCTTATTTATCACTACCACTCTACCTCATCCTGTATTCTTCTAGTAACGTGTTTGTGTCAAAGTCAAATTCACACTCTGTGCATATGTCTTTGTGTTACCACAATCTCTTATGAAGTCTTTAGGGGTCTTGTATTCGGGAAAACGTTTTGTCTTGTCTAACAATGATAAAAAATTGTCACGCCCCTTGTATTCTTTATATGAACAAGAAGTATATTGATGCTTCAGGAGTTTTTCCTCCTACATGCTTTCAAAAATAATCTGACGACGGCTGACTGACCATAAATCAATCCTAGAAAGCTCGAAATTTATGAAATATTACTTCAAGCTGTATGAGAATCGAACGGCTACAAAACTTACAATTTCAAGTTTTTCTTGTAGCAACGTAAACAAATCTGTGTTTTGTTTAAATAGACGTATATTTCTATGAATATGTACGAGTTTATATATTACATTAGTACATTTATAAATTGGAAATGTTCAAAAATTTATCTATTACACATGTATAGTTATATGAACTAGAAAAATATACAATTCTAAAAATAAATAACAGAAGTTGCAATGTTGCACATGGACAAAGTTATGTAGTAAGTTAAAATAACTTTCATACACACTATGCAAATTGCGCTTGTACAATTCTATTCTATATTTTGCACGTGTATGGTTCCATTTCTTGGATATAAGCGTTTGAGCGTCACTATTTTAGTGGTGATTGTTGTTGTGGGGAAACACTTCAGTTGCAATTGATTGCATTTAGGACCAAATGTGTAACAACTCTAATCGCTACAACCTACAATACTAGCCTAAACAATTTTAACACGACATAATCCTCAATTATAATAAAATTAAAGGTTAATAAAAGAAATTATCTACTCAAAAACCTATAACATGTAGTTATGTCACTCCAGCAATATACACTGCAAATACAACCTGCTACGCATCAACACTTGTGAACTGAAAAAAATACAAAACAATACGCGTAAGTGACCATCAAAGAGGTCATCCAGCATACAACCCACACAAAAACCATAAAACCCGGTAATAGCCAATTTCTAAAATCATAACTTTAAAACCTTTATTTATTATTATGAAACATCACTATAGCTCATGAGAATGTCGAAAACTCTAAAATGACATCTCCCCCAATCCTTGAGCCACTTAGGTCAAAACTTTAAAAAAAAACCTCGAAGCCACACAAGCTAAAACCACAGCACAAAGCCATACAGGTAGAAAAATTGAGTCGTGTTGCTTGACGCTAAGTAACTGATTCTAGCTACTAGCAGTCACCGATGTGTACTCCACTGTCATGGACAAGTCACCCTACGAGGAACCCACTCTTCTTGTAGTCCAACATCTTTGAAGGACCCTCAAAGTGCTACCCTCCTTAAAAAAACTATCCTCTCTTAGGATGTCACCAAAATCGAGACACGTGCAACTACCCGTATTGGCTCAACCATATAGAGCCTGTCCTCTCAACATCCTAGTCTTAATGTCTAGAGCAACCAGAGTCTCTAACCTCTAGATCCAACCAGCACTCCAAGTCTCAGCGTCCAGAGCAACCAGAGCATAATACCTCTAGGTTCAACCAACATCTCAACCCTTGGACTTTAACCTTGATCTCATGAACATCAATCCAAAAGTGTCATACTTCGAAGATCCAATGACACTTACATGTAATCTCTTGATCTTAAAATCTCAACCTAAGTTTCGTACTTGACAATCCAGAAATATCATCATATTCCCTAGTTCTGGCAACACGACCCTTCAATCTCTTGGTCCACAACAAAACTATGGAAAACTCTTTTCAAATCATTCTCTACATTTTTCTAAAAACTTGTGGAAAATACCTCTCTCTCTTTTTTTTAATAGAACTCAATACCATTTATATAAATCAAAACACAACATTGAAAATCAGGCCAGCTCAATGTCTGATCAAAAAAAATGCACCAGTCTAGCGCACCGCCATGCGGCGCCAAGTGGTCGTGCCATCATTCCACGCCCCTAGTAAAAAAAAACCATAGAAAAACTGAAGACACTATAAGCTCAAATCACATCCAAAGTTTTCTACGGTAACCCAAAAATCACACATAATATACCAAGATGAAGATATCAAGATACTTTATCATTTGAAATAAATTAAAAACACAAAAAATTGAATGTGTAAAACTCAAGTTATCACATATCAAAGCCAACATATATCACATGGACAATGACACCTCAATGAACCCAACGCTTAATCTCTGTAAAAATGCCAAAATTTGTCTAAAAATTATAGCAAGTCTTCCCCACACGGCCAAATCCAGGCATGCATGTTCGTTCTACAAGATTTAAACTCGAGGAGAAAGGAAGAAAACAGGATGTATGCCTTGAACAAGCTCAAACACACATAATCCCACTAGAACGCCAACGATCTCCAACGTCAGAGCCCAAAACCACGGTGCTCACACCTCCCACTGAGCATGCACAAGTAGCACAACACCCATCAAGATCTAAAAGTCACAAATCAACATCAAACTCGTGCATGTAGGGGAAGAAAAGGAGAAGTCAACAATCAAGAACCAAAAACTCACCTCCAATTGTAAGCACACACTCGGACAACAATGAAACTCTCCTTCCTTGGCGAGCACGGACTGAACACCTACTACAACGACCTCTGACAAGGAAACAACCTTGTTCAAAACAAGCATGCATGCAAGGGAAAAAGAACCCAACAACTCTGAGTCAAAACTCACCTCTGCGGGCACGACAACGACGAAGTGGAAGACGTCGATCGGTGGCGAAGCTCCCTTTGACGACAATATGGGGTCTCAACAACCAAGAACTCCACCCCACTCATCCAACTCCCACTCTCTAACTCACACAGGAGGAAGGGAAAGAAAGCTCAGGAAGACTCTTCTCCTCTTACCCTCTCTTGTTTCTCTCGTATGGAGGAAGAAGCAAGAATGAAAAGAGGTGGAGAGAGATGAGCCACAACTCCACCCTTACATAGCCGTGAGTCAAAAGAATGAAAAGAAGCAATCACCCGTCATTCCACACAAGGCTACTTGAGCCATTCCCCCCTTACGTATGGCATGCTTTTCACACAGAGTCTTGATTGTTCATATGATATGAGTATTTCCTTGGGAAGAAAAGCGTCTCAAGAAACTAATATCGATCTGTGTGACGGTTCTGAAAGAGCTGAGGTCTGGTTGATTGGTGATGTTCGACCACTCGACCATGACAGAAGAGGCCGGTGATGTGTCATTCTAACTTCATTGAGACGTGAATGGACCATTTAGCTCTTTTAGCGTCAACTGTGATTACCTGTGGAAAAGGAAAAAGAAGAGGCCTGTTGATCATGGTGTTTAAGTCACATGCTTTTCTTCAACCCCCGAGACTCACGGAGAATTGGTTTTCATGCAGATGGTGTTGCTCCAAGACGTCATCAACTCCTCTCTGAACTTTTATTGTTGTTGGATTCAATTTTCTTCTGAGTCTCCACTTGAGACTCC
>JAMKQA010122392.1:0-12777 GCA_024699735.1 Posidonia australis | reverse complement strand
CCCCCCCCCCCCCCCCCCCACCTCTGTCGTCGGAGAATCGCGGGGCACAGAGGAGCTCCGGAGGCCAAGGGATTGCTCTGGATCCCTTGGAACCACTCCAGAAAGAGAGAGAAGGGCAGGAAGACTAGAATTCAGGAAATTAAGAGAGGTTAAGGCGTGTACATGGCTGGAGACCGTCGCCGGAGCTCTAGGAGCGACACTGGCTCTCTGCTCCTCTGTTGTGCTCTCCTCGCTCTGGCACTCTGGTTCTCTCTCTCGCTCTCAGTTTTCTCTCTCGAGTGGTCTCGAGGTGTCTCTTCTTTCTCTGTCGAGTGGTCTCAGGGTGTCTCCTTTTTTTCTTTTCCTGAATTATGGCTCCTCCTTTATATAGGTGAACCCAACAAACTTGCAACAGAAAGCCTCCTCTCGTAACAGACTGGCCCACTCCTCTAACATACCAGGCGCTCCTCCCAAACGGATCCAGACATTCCCTAACCGTTGTCCCCTCCTGTCCCCTTGGCTGCCGGCAGAACTAACGGCGATCCAGTGGTCGCCGGTGGTTGATCCAATGACTGGGCTGCTGGGAAGCTGCTGGCTTAGTGTGGCTCGAGCTGGGTTGCTAGATTGGAGTGGGTTCGATGGTGAAATCGGTGAAGGAAGATAGGTCCCAAGGCTGGATTGTGAGATCAATGGAGAAAAACATAGGTGTTGGTGATTTTGGTAAAATGAAGAGAAATGGAGAAAAAAAATGTAAAGTTCAGAGGGAAAAATGAATGTTGGGTTGGAATGAAAGAGAAATGGGTGAAGTTGTTTATGGTAGGCCTTCATGGGCTTATGTGAGCCCGTATAGGCTCAACTAGGGCTTAATGGACCTCGAAGGAGTTAATTGGGCTTAAATGAGCCTTGTGAGTCCTCAATCAAGGTTCGAGCTCAACCACTACATCCCTATTCTGCAAAATCAGAAAATTAAGATGTCTACAGATGTCCCTCCCTAAACGAGGTCGGAGATCGATTAGAACAGAAACTGATGCTCATGGTTAACAAAGACTGATTAATGGGTTGCTACACAAACCATTTCCTATATTTAGATTAATGGGTTGTCTATAGATTAATTAATTATATAATTAGATTTTATTTTTAAAAACAGAAAAAAAAAAATGGGGTGCTACACAAACCATTTCCTATATTTATTTAACTGGTAGTGGAATAATAACATTAATGGGTTCTTACCATGTGGATAAAAAGTGAATAAAAAAATAACTTCAGTAGAGAAAAAAAATATTGTGAGATTTTACTAAACCGACCCCATCGATCACTACCATCGCTGTCAACTATCACCACTATCATTGCTCACTCGCCACTGCATCATCACCATCTGTTGCATCATCAACCACAACTACCATCGCTGACCACTATTACAACCACCAATCACAATTACTATCGCCATTGACTACCATCATCAACATTAACTACTATTACCGTTGTCGTTAACCATCATTACCATCACCAACTACCATTACCACCATCGTCGTCTCCAACCACCCTCAACGACAACCATCCACCACCACAATCACCAACCACCACTACCGTCGTCCTTAACTTAGTTCATATTATAATTAAAATCAACTTCTAAAGATATCATTAAAAAAACTATAACTAATATTCATAATATTTCAAAAAACTAACACCTAATAACTTTTCTAAAAATTATCTTACTACAACCAACTTTTTTAGAAAAACTCGATAAACTAACTCATTTGAAAATACTTATTAGGCAACAAATGTTTAACACAATAAGCTGATAGAAAAACGTTTCCGAATGCTAACTAAAAGAAAAGCAGCTTTACGACAAGCAAAGAAAATTGAGAATCCGCACTACATAAATATTTATCCCACAAAACTACATAAAGAAAAAAATAGTTTCTATTTTTTCTGCCCTAACTATCAACTCACTCTATCTAATAAGAACCCCCCCACATAACATACAAGCCACCAGCCATCAATACAAAAAACCTGAATATGGGAAGAGATACGACACCTACTCGATCAATAGCTCTCACTTGCTGTCAGTGAAGTCAGCATCAATGACATCACCTTCTGGTCCCTTTCCATTACCACCTGTTGGCCCTGCGTCAGCACCAGGTGCTCCTCCAGCTCCTGCTGCACCAGGCTGGTTATACAACGACTGTCCTAGCTGCATCACTTCCTCGTTAAGGGCAGCCATCGCATCCTTCATGGTTTGGGTCGAACCACCAGATATGGCATCTTTCAGTTCCCCAAGCTTGGCCTCAACCTTCTCCTTAACTGCAGCAGGTACCTTGTCTCCCAACTCCTTCAACTGCTTCTCTGTTTGGTAGACGACAGAATCTGCCTGGTTCTTAGTGTCAATGGCATCTCTCTTCTCCTTATCTTCCTTTGCAAACCTCTCTGCCTCCTTCACCATTCTATCAACCTGCAGCATTCATGTAAAAAACAATCAGTGACGCAACCTATCAGATCAGAAAAGTCAACAAAACCCAATAACCAAGGACACAAAAAATAATAACGGATGTACCAACAATCAAGCTTGAAAGATTTGAGATGACATACAATATGTAAATCACTTGGCACCTCTCAGAAAGTAAAAATAATTATGCAAGTGGTTATTCAAAGCTTACCTCATCATTGGGCAAGGTGCTCGCACCTGTAATGGTGATATCTTGCTTTTTGCCACTGCCTTTGTCTATTGCAGTAACAGAGAGTATACCATTGGCATCAATGTCAAACTTCACCTCAATCTGTGGGACACCACGTGGTGCTGGTGGGATTCCATCCAGTCGGAAGCTCCCAAGCGATTTGTTGTCCTTAACAAATTCTCTTTCACCCTGAAGTGCATTAATCTCCACACTTGTTTGCCCATCTGCTGCTGTGGAGAAGACTTCTGACTTAGAAGTCGGCAGTGTTGTATTTCTCGGGATGATTTTTGTCATCACTCCTCCCAAGGTCTCCAGACCCAATGACAAGGGTGTCACGTCCAAGAGTACAATATCACTGACATCTCCAGCCAAAACTCCAGCCTGACATTATGAGATACATCTTAAGAAACAACAAAAAAAGGAAACCAGCACCTATTGATAAAAGATATCACATCTACAGATATTACTCTATCAGCCAACATATTCGTGAGAAACAATGTCCACACCTGATCACAACTTACCGACCATAGATGACATTTACAATTACCCTACTAGTATTCTGCCACATAATGAAAATTATATTGATTGTTGGAGAAATGGCAGACAGGTAGGTTCCAAAAATTATAGTTGCAATTATTTGACTGCAAGTTAAAAAAGGAACTCCACAGGCACTGGAATGAGATCTCTTCTCATCCTCCTGCATGCCCATCGTAAAAGTGTGGGCAGATATCAGTTTTGTTTCACGTGCTTCATGCACAAAGCAAAGGTATGGTGTAGACAAAGTAATACCACTTAACGCATTTTTCCCTGTGATAGCAGACAAGCCATCTCCTCATGCTTCCACACTATTTTGTGCAAGATATACTAGCCAACTTGCAAATTTGGTTGAGGGCTCAAAATATATGAGAATAAAATGTAAGGGCGCCTAGCCTTTACATAGAGGTCCAATAAATTGATATAAGCTGCAGTTTATAAAAGAGAATCCTACTTTCATGCATGGGATTTGACAGGAATATTTTTTACACACCCTTGTCAAAGATAACAAGCATGTAAAACTGGAGAAAGGAATACCTGTACTGCAGCACCAAGGGCAACAACTTCATCAGGGTTGACAGTCACATTTGGGTCTTTTCCGGTTATCTTCTTTACAAGTTCTTGAACAGCTGGAATTCGTGTTGATCCACCAACAAGGATAACCTCGTCTATGTCCTTGAAAGAGAGCTTTGCATCCCTTAGTGCATTATCCACAGGAGTTTTAAGTCTGCCATACAAGCAGCCCAATCATCAGCAGTCTAAGGTGGCATGATCAACTTCATTATCATGTTATAGGAAAAAATTCAAAAGCCAAACAGGACTCGTGACTGAAAAAAATAAATTGCTTCTTTCAGTGTTATCTGTTGAGTTATAATTCACTGGTGCATGACTAAGTATGCACTATCATTCTCCCTATGTTTATCCTTATCATGGTCAACATATACAAAAATAAGATAGTAGTTCATACAAAAATTAGGATAGCTACAAACTCATTCTATTTTCAAGCTCATACGGCGACGATAGCGAAGCATTAGAAAGATAATCACACATGCAAAAAATAATACTATTCCATTCCACATCCAATCCAATTTGCTCCATGGGGTAATCACCAGTAAATACTAAATAACACAAAAGACTCAAGGCTACCCTTATAATAAAGGGTGTCACGTATTCGTGAAGATAAATATCAAAACATACCTGTCAAGAAGATCTGAGCATAGTTCTTCAAACGAGGCTCTTGTAAGGGTTGTTTCTATGTGTTTCGGCCCATCAGCAGTCGCAGTGATGAATGGCAAACTATAACACAGTAGTTACATTGTCCAATGAAAATAATCAGCCCAAAATTTCAAAGAATGAGCTATGCATGATTGAAAAAATACGCAACAAACCTGATGTTTGCTTGAGTCAAAGATGATAACTCCATTTTTGCCTTCTCTGATGTCTCAGTGAGACGTTGGAGGGCTTGTTTATCCTTCAAAAGATCAATGCCCTCATCTCTCTTGAAGTTGGTTGCAAGCCAATCAACAACTCTCTGTGTATATATGAACAAAAGATGAGATTATTAGGTTAATATCCTAAGAAGTACCACTGGTGTCTGAAAACAGTAGGCAACTACCTCTGTTGGCTTAAGATTACCAGCCAGATTTCTCATGCAGAAAATATAACTAGAATACTAAGTAACCACATAGGCAGTGGTGCATGCAAGTATGAATCAACATCAAGTCATCATAGAAGATTGTGTAACTTCTGTAAGCACATGAAACTTTTTTTTGGGCATTTGCAAGAAAAGACAAGTTAAAATTTCATAATTGTAGAAACTTCTTCATGAAACTTATATAATCATAGAAGGCCCTACAGAGCAATGGACAAATAGTAAACAAAATGCCTGCACAAAGCAAAAGGTCAAAGTATAACATGCAGAGTATTAGAGTAACAATTATTCTTGTTTTCAAAGTAGATCGGAAGACATGTGCATCGAAACCCGAATCAGACTCAATTTAAGAAACATACAGAACATAATGAATACAGATAAAGATAGTACCAAAGATAATAAAATATTCATCAAAATTCCCAGTGCTGAAAAAGACGTATAAATTATAATACTTCATTTGGTGGGAACCAGACCACTATATTCTGAATTGCAGCAAGTTTTATCCATAAGCAGCACAAATGCATTCAAAGTTGGGTATCAAGATGGAGAAGAAATTGCTAGAAAAGGAAATGCAAGTGATGGTCTATCAAGAAGCTTTATTTTAATAAATCAATAGAAATCTATTAACCTTGTCAAAGTCATCACCACCAAGATGTGTATCTCCAGAAGTAGAAAGCACCTCAAAGACACCATCACCAACCTCAAGAACTGCAATTCAAACAACTGAATATTTTAAAAACTGTACACATAAAGAAAAATGCATGATTTAGTGGTTTGGTGGAGAACAAATGGAACTTAAAATTATATATAATATAACAGACACAAGCTCGAAAGAAAGGAAAAGGAACGTAATTTTGTGACAATGTTCGGCATCAAAGAACTTCGGTGTCAAAGAACATGTCATACTTATCATGACACCAAAGTGCTACAGCGACAAACATAGGCACCTGAACGCCTAGGGGGTAATAAAAATACAATTTTTACATGTTTTTAAAATTTTTAAAATATTTTTATAAATATATTCAGAATTTATAATGCACTAATAAGTTGATATATAGATCTCTAAAATTAACAATAACAATCTAACTACAAATAAAATTTTAATTGTCTTCCAAATCAATAACAATCTTAACAATAACAATAAGTTAACAACAACAAAATCAATAATAATAACAATCTTAACAATAAAAATAAGTCAAATAGTCAATAACAAATAACAATAACTAAGAAAAACTAAAT
Source organism: Posidonia australis (assembly GCA_024699735.1). NCBI lineage: Eukaryota > Viridiplantae > Streptophyta > Magnoliopsida > Alismatales > Posidoniaceae > Posidonia > Posidonia australis. The sequence continues at coordinate 6,699 of JAMKQA010122392.1, read as the reverse complement.
AGTGGTTATCAAGAGTCAACATTTCATGTGATGGCGCAATTAGGCTAATTTAACCCAAGGCCTGAACCTCCAATGTTGCCACCTAGGTGAGCACCATAATAACTAAGGAACATGCAGCAACCACAAGTCTTGCATTTATCAATCTTTGATATTGGTTCAGAGTTGATTTCATGTTTAGCTAAACGCCCCTTGAGTGAACTTGTTGGAAATTCCAAATTTTGATATAGTGGAGTAAAATTTTATTCTGCCAGAAAAGAACTTTAATCAACATCATAGATTAAACTTATACCTGAAACATCAAATGTGCCACCGCCCAAGTCAAATACTAGAATAGTTTCATTATTCTTCTTCTCAAAGCCATAAGCCAATGAAGCAGCAGTAGGCTCATTGATGATACGTAGAACTTCTAAACCAGCAATACGGCCTGCGTCCTTTGTTGCGGTTCTTTGGGAGTCATTAAAGTATGCTGGGACAGTAACAACTGCTTTAGTCACCTTATCATTTAAAAACTTGGATGCATCATCAACAAGCTTCCTCAAGACCTGGAACAATCACAAAATTAATCTCAAGAAGGTTTAACATAAAATCATATACCAATGTGTAAACACAATCCAACTAACAATGTGAAAATAAAATGAATATGAAAGAGAACAAAATACCTAAATAACAAAAAATGTATAAATACATAATCCCGAAAACATATGACAAGTAGCATAGTTTGACTTAATTTCATGAAGCAGATATGAGGAATATTTAAGAACCATAACAGATATGCCAACCTACATGCATAGCTCGAGAAACAAGTCTATAAAAATTTAAAAGAAAGTAAAATCACAGAATATCGAAGAGGGAAAAAATAGTTAGCATATAGCCACATACAACATATAAAGTTTGTATCATACTAAACTCTGAACCTGAAAGCAATAAAACTGAAAGTAAGTAGTTACTAAGAAAATACAAAAAAAAAGGTCTAGCATGAAACCACGTGCCTTGCAGTGGTCGTGCAAAATGACATAGCATAGAATTATCAGTATAAAGGCAATGCAATATCAGTAAAAAGTAACACCAACTAAAATGGTCTAATTATATTCAACTCATTAGACAGTCTCAGAGGGGGGGAAAATCCATACACGAAGGTGATTTCAAGCCCCAAAGTCCATGGTAGCAACAAAAAAAAAAAGAAACAAAAAAGGAAAATAACAAAACATCAAAAAATAAAGCTTTTGAACCACATGTATAATGCAGAAAAAAACTGTAGACAGGGAAAATGTCAAGAAAGTCTCATTCACTCATTCACCTGCGCAGAGATCTCCTCGGCAGCGAATTGCTTCCCAATGGCAGGGCACTCAAGCTTAACATTCCCATTCTCATCCCTGACCACCCTATACGACACCTGTTTGGACTCCTCGTTCACCTCGGCCATCTTCCTCCCAATAAACCTCTTCACGGAAAAGAACGTATTCTCGGGATTCACAACCGCCTGCCTCTTCGCAATCTGCCCCACCAACCTATCCCCGCCCTTCGTGTACGCCACCACCGACGGCGTCGTCCTCTGCCCCTCGACATTAGTGACGATCGTCGGCTTCCCGCCCTCCATCGCCGCGACAGCGGAGTTCGTCGTCCCGAGGTCAATCCCCACCACCTTCTCCGCCACCACGCGCACCGGCCCCCGCATGTCCCTGTGGCTCCTCCGCCTGGCCCGGAGGAAGGCCCCGGTCATCACCGCGTGGCTCCGGCTGCTGCCGAAGAAGAGGGAGGTGGAGGAGGAGAGGCGGGAAGAGGAGGAGCGCCTGCGGGAAGAGGGGAAGGCCGCGGAGGAGCCGAGGACGTGGATTTGGGCGGAGGACGTGGCCATGGCGGAAACCCTAGAGGTTGATGGGAGGAGGCGGAGGTTTTGGTGTTGTGGGGGGAGTGAAGAGGGACGAGACGAGGGAGACGAGAAGTGATGAAGGGATAAGGAAATAGCGGAGGGAGGAAGGGAACTTGCGGATTGGATTTTGACACGTGTGTGCGTCGGTTCTGGAACGTTCTCGGTGAGCCGGCGACAAGGACGTTGTACGTGCGGTGGGGTGGTGTTATTCGGGTTATCGGATACGGTTTCCAGACTTCCAGTCGATTTATTTAAGATTGAGAAATTTTTAGGTATCGTAGTGCTATTTTACAAAGTTAGAATTGTGTAATTAGTAGATACAATAATTTATTTTTATTTACAAATCTTATCATTTAAATCTTTAAATTAATAGTCACGATTGAAAGTTTCTAGTATTCACCAAATCTATGGTATTCTTTTGAATAACATAGACTCTTTTTGTAAAAATATAATTAGAAAACATATAAAGATTATCATGTATAGTGATAGTACTAGTATTATTCAAGGAGTAGGAAATTCGATGGTGACTGGCTTTTGAAATCCATTCATACCTCTTGGTCGAACAATACACATTTGTTATATGATTAGAATAAAAACAATGAAACAATCAAAGGATCAATTTATCTAATTATTATTAGACTCTATGTAAGTGAGGGTGTAAGAATTGACCCACAGTGGTGTTTGTTAGGCTGGCTCCTTGGTAAGACTAGCGCTTGTGAACTTATAGGACTGCATTGCTCTACAAATATCAGTAGCACTTACACAAGAGTTGGAGGGAGTCGACAGTAAGAGACCATCTTGTCATTGGTTATTCTTGATAATAACAACAATTCCATAAGAAAATTGGGTAGATCATGTTGTTAACAGGAAGTGTGGTACTTCTTGACAAAACAAGTAGCATGGATAGGTCTTGTAGATGCAGCATCACCAACAAGTCTCCCTTATTCACGCTAGAATTAGAATCAGTATTGAAGGAGTAAGGGTGCATTTGGCAAGTCTCTAATTGTGCTCTACTATCCTTAAGAATCAACTCCTTTACTACTTCTATTCCATAGTCATAGGGGGAGGGCACATCATCAGTTAGAGGGAAATCGAGGTCGATCTGGATAAAGCTTGGGTCATAATTGGCATGCCTCCCCCAACTATGAAGATAGAAGGAAATAAAAGGAAAAGAAATAAAGTTCCGTTTGACCACTTTTAAACGTGGTGTTTGTACTTACCAAGAGAAAAGGAAACCGTTTCCTTTGATTTCTAAAGTATAAAAGGTAAAAAGATTTTTTTTTCCTCCCTCGTACACTCGAATCTTAAAGGAAACCAAGGACTTTTGTTCTCCTCCTCCTCTCTTGTTTTCTCTTCTTCCTCTGCATTCTTCTTTCACGGCAAGGACTAGCAAGACAAGGCTTCTGACGGTGATTAATTTCCTCCCTCCTAAAAAAAATCTTTTTTCATACACGATTTTTTTTTCTTCTTCTTCTTTGCTTTTCTGCATCTCTTTCCATTCACCCATTCGATGCACTTTTTCTCTTCTTCTTTCCTCCTTTTTCTTCTGGTTGTTTCATCCCTTCTCCGTCTTGGGAAGTAGCTTTCGACGAGGAAGGAAGAGACGCCAGCGATCATTGTCCTCTTCCCCCTCTCCATTCGTGCAACCGATTCGACTGTGTGGGTGTGACGGTCGGGAAGACGTGGAGCTTGGCGTGGATCGACCAACAGTGTTTAAGGCGCTGTCACCCTGGCTGGTGGGATTTCCACCCCTCTCTCTTACCTTGCCAAGGCTTTTCTTGTTTTCCATAGTCGATCCAAGTTTGATTCTTTCCAACTCCTGGATCAAATAGTCGTTCCTGGTTGTTCACGGTTGAAATAGATATAGAGAGCGTTAGAATTATTTTTCCTAGATCATATCTTTCAATCTAAGATTGTTGGTGGAGTGATTTGGTTACGGTATTCAGGTGAGTGGGTTTTAGTTTTATCAGAACTTTTTTTAGTTAAGATTTAGGGGTGAAGGCATGGAAATGCCCGATGGTGATAAAAACCTTGCTAGGTAATTGGTGATATCTTAGTCAACTACTCCCAAAAAGGGTCAAATTAAATTCTCGTATGGCAAGTTTTGAACAGCAAAAATAAATTTGTTTTTATCTATGTGAACCATGTGAATCATATCTAATTTAGTTCTATGCAATATAATTTGTATCTATGCAAACACATTATTGTGTTTGCGTAGTTGATGCTCAAGTAATAGCAATAGATGTGGCATGTGTTTTTCCTTGTTTGCTATTTCAGGTTCATGTAAATTTTGAGATTTAAATTGAAAACAAAGTTTTGCTTATGAAAGTCTATTGTTGGTTGAAGTTAAGGGAATATATATATATATATATATAATTGTGTTTCAGCCCATATGGTCTATTCAGATATTTGATCTTTATGCAGATTCCAAATCTTTGGGGCAGACAAGTTGATCAGATACTCTAGACACATGCATTTAGAAATTCTGTTAACTAAACAGACATATGAATGTAAACTATATCAAACGATGATTGTTATATTGGATCACAAGAAATTTGATCAGCATCTTCATTTGTTTTAGCAATTAACACTATACAAGGAACACAACTCAAGCCATTAAAAGATTTTACTCAATTGTCAATTACATATTTATATAATCGCTTTCTATATTAGATATGACATTGATCTAAAAACTAATGTAGGTGTTCGTGTGGGTTATGTGATCAATTAAACATTTATATGATCAATTAAACACTAGAAAAGCTTAAGTAGGTGTTCATGTAGCTTTCCGTATTGATCGGTTCTTATATATTATAACCACCACGTGCAATTGGGAAGCATGGCTTCATTTTACATTGTTCTCAAACTCCTTAAGATTTACTGTTCCTGGTTTATTTTCAATAAAATTCGGTAAATGTGTTCTTTTTTATTTAACTTTTAATCTCTTAATTATGACTTATAATTGTTGTAATGTTTTGATATTTGTTTGATTTACCAATTCAATTTATAATTGTTGTAATTTTATATAATTATGAACTAATTGTATTGATATGTTATTAAATGGTTTATATTGAAAATATATGATAGATATGGTTGCAAATGACAAGGGAAAGGACATAATTGAAGAACTATTGGCAAAGAGTCATTCTTTTATATGGAGTGAAAAAATGATGATATCATGCTTGAAATATTATGTGATGTTCTTATCAATGGTTTTGGAAAAGCAGTAGATGAGAAAATTAAGCTAGAGACGTTTGTAGAAGTAATTAAGAAATTCAATGAGAGAACAAATGAGGCAATACAAAAAAAACATTTGGAAAATCGTATGAAAACTTGGAAAATATGGTATAAGAATTACTCAATCATAGGAAGTCTAAGGAGGGGTTTGTGCATCCAGAAAGTAAAAGAAATGATTTGACAGGAATTTCATTTCCTATTGATCATACAAAATAAAGGTGTTTGTGCACCAAACCAGAAATGATTTCAAAGGAAACTTGATTCCATTACTTTCCAGAGTATTTAAATCCCAATACTTTTCATTTCCCCCCTCTCCCGTGGAATTTCACCAGATTCCTAACAAAAACCCAATCCCTCTCCTCCTCAAGAAAACCCTCTCCCACCGTCCTCCCCCTCCCCCCGTCCTCCCCCTCCCCGCGCCCTCCCCCTCCCCGCAGTCTTCCCCCTCGTCACTGTCCTCCCCCTCGTCGCCATCCTCCTCCCTACGGGAGAAGCAGATGGAGAGGAAAGAGGGGCGGAACTTGGAGAAGACGACAGCGTCCTGGGTGTTGAGGATCCATATGGCTCGGATGCTGCAGCAGCTGGACATGGCAGCGCGTGAGGGTGGATCACTGTCCTGGTCCTCCCCCTCCTTGTCGTCGCCGTCCTCCTTTTCCTCCCCCTCCCTGTAGCAGCCGGAGGTGGCAGCGAAGCCTCTCGTAGGCGTCAGGGCAGTGGCAGCGAAGCCTCTCGTCGGCGTCGGGGCAGTGGCAGTGGCAGCAAAGCCTCTCGTCGGCACCGGGGTAGTGGCGCTCATGTTCTCCTCCATCGTCGGCGTCAGGGCAGTGGCACTCGCGGTTGAGGTCCTAGCAGGGCAGTGGTCTGTGTAGTCGACGGTGCAGAAGCCGATTGCCTCCTCCGGATCACTGTCATCTTCCCGAAGGAAATGGTGAAGCGAGAATTCGAGGGGCGGGGATGGGACGAAGAGAAGGGAGAAGGTGCAGAGGAAGTGGGCGAAGAGGTATGAGAAGGTGCAGAGGAGGGAGACGATGAAGAATCCAATTTCCTTTGCTTTCGTGAGGGTGCACAAACAACAAGAAATTTAGTCAACAAGAAATTAATTTCCTTTACTTTCCAATTCCAGGTAATTCCTGTTGACTCTAGAATTCCAATTCTTAACAATTCCTATCAAATTGTGTGCACAAACAGGCCCTAAGTGGATGAGGTCCAAGATTTATAAATGGAGTTACTGATGTGGATCCAGAGGTTTGGAATGAGTTCGTCGAGGTTAGTTATCGCACACACCACAGATCACTACCACCGCCCAGCCGGTGTATCCTACGGCATCGGTCCGGCAAGGACCTCGTCCAAGGCAGAGAAGGCTTCCACGTGATCCGCGACAATATACACCACTTGTTGAGCCACTGAGCGCCATCCTCCCTAAAGTGGTGTCACTCCTGAAGCTCCCGGAGATCCGCTCCCCACCGAATCCTCTTCCGGGGTGGTACGACACGAGCCTCTTCTGCAATTTCCACCGCTGCGTGGGCCACTCAACGGACAATTGCATGGCTCTTCGGAACTCCGTTCAGGACTTGATTGACAACAAGGTCATC